>WSTV01000825.1:0-12055 GCA_019632285.1 Tulasnella sp. 332
AGAGAGAGAGAGAGAGAGAGATTAATCAGGCGTCCGATGCTGAAAACGCTACTACAGCGGGAAGGAAAGAATTCTATTACTATTCTCGACTCGAGGCCAAATGAACAGACCAGGTATAGCTTGTGGCTTACTAATCAATACCACAATTTCCCCACCACGCCCCTGGAAACCCTAGATTTTTGGTAGAACTTCATTCGCGACATTTGTTGCTTGTCTTGTCCTTGCTTTGAACTCTGGTGAATAAGCGCTTCAAGCCATCCATGGCGGCGTCACCAGGTGCTGCTTGGCTCGATCTGTTTTCATCAACGGAGTCATTACAGGACCGAACTTAACCCCCACATTGATGATGGCATGGCTGTTCTATCTAGACTCTTGCATTTCATTTAAAATTCATGTTGATGCTTTGGCTTCATAACCGAGGGCAACATTCCTCGCTTTCAGGGTTTCCTCGAAGAACGTCTGTTGAATGGAAGGATCCGTGCGCTGCTGCCTCGCTTCGTGAGCGATCGACTTACACACTTGTTTGTAGGATCTCTCGGATGCTACCTTGCTTAGGGTAATTGGTGGTGTTGTCGAGCCTTTTGGCGCTGCTGAGGTGGGCTAAGCGCGCGAGTCAAGGACAGAGCCAAGAATATTGAACTACGGTCCTAGAGAGAGAGAGAGAGAGAGAGCTCAATTAGAGCGCTGGCAGCGGGTACGCTGATGGTGCGTTTTACTACGAGCAACCTACAATACAACGGCGTCTATGTTAAAGTTGTGAGTCACGAAGGTGCGGTCGTTGGAGCCTCTTGGGGAGGAAAGTAGTGCCCACTGAAGGGAGGGACGGGGAGTAAACCTCCAGCGCTTTCTGCTACCGATTGTGGTGCTGTCTTTTTTCGATCTTGCCGCTTTGGAGGATCATCAGAGAGGTCGCCCCTCTCCGACACAAACCTGACCCTGCCCCCTACTTATCCTATATCCCAAGAGGGGATCCTACGCGTCAGAAGACAGTAGCAAAGAACGGGAAAGAGTATTGAGATGTGTAAGTGAACGTGGCTGGTCATGTCAGGGAGCGCCGCTTCGGCAAGGCTGGAGTGTGCTGGCCGGGGAGGCGTTGGGGTTTGACCTCGGTGAGGGGTGCAACAGGAAATGAGTGTTGCGGTCCGAACAACATTAGATACAAGGAAATACATGGCTAGTTATACTAAATTACGGGGTAGGATGGATGGGGGAAGGGCTACTAAGGAGTGAGAGGGGTCGACATCCGACCTACAGGATGAAAGAGGGGTACAGGGGAGCGAATCACCCAACACCACAGCGGACGGGGCTCCTGCTGCGTCTATCGATCCAATCGTGGTGACGGCTGACCACTGGTGGATGCCTGGCTCTGTCCGGTCCGTGGGCTGAATCCCACAGACCGAGCGGCGGCGGATTTTGTCCCCGGAGGACTCGGATCCACAATTAGCTTCTCGTGACCGCGGCTCAACGGCTCGACTACCTCGAGACGCTCATGCCACGGGCTGTCTCTTCGGATCGCCGTGCAATACCTCCAGCGCATCATTGCGTGTATGGTTTGGTCGCGCAGCTCTTCTGTCGCTCCCTAAACTAACTTGTTAGAGGAAAGCTTGAGGAGAAAAGCGACAGAGATTCCGGCGTACTTTAACCGCCCTATCCACTTGTTCAGCGGAGAAGCCACTGGTGAGGAGAAGCGGTTTGAATGCCTCAAAAACATGCATCATGTCGATCTTCAGGGCTTCTGCGACCCAGGTCTCAGTCTCATCGAGACCTAATATGACGGGAAATTGAAGCAGTCAGGTTATTGGGGTTTAAACAACTGGCACGCTTCATGTCACATACCTTGCTTCCAGGCTCCGATGGGGATGTAATAATCAAATAACTGGATGTTCTCGTAGTTGGGGTTACTGTGAAGCCACCTGGATATCGGCGGAAGGAAACATTTGGCCATTAGGCTCTAGCATTGCGAAGTATTCAGTGGCAGAGATACGAACCTTTCCCAATAAAGCGGTGATTCAATTCCGTAGTTACCACGATAGTGAAACGCTTCACAGACGTGGTCGAGGAGTTTCTGTAACCAAGTAAACCTTGATATACGCCGAATGAGGTGGGAATGGGCTGATATGTAAGGTGGGAGGTGCTTACCCCTCTTCGCCCGGCTCGGTCACCGGAAAAGGCACGAGATCTTCAGTAAAGAATTGCTTTTGTAACAGAGTCAGTGGATATCAGGTTCAGTCGAGGCCCGCTGATATCGGTCTGAGGAGGAGACATACCCCATCCCCCATGCACAGGATGAGTATTCCGTGGGGCCGGATCGTTTGTGCTACCTCATACAAGAACCCATTATAATCGTTGATGCCTTGATCGGCACATCGTACTTGAACCACATCGAAACAGTCCTTGTGATGCGCCATAGATAGGTTCGCATCGTCGACTTCGAAGCGACAGTTGTAAGGGATCATATCAATGTCGAGGAGAACAGGAGGTACCAGATCAATGCCTAGGACCTCGATGTGAGGAAACTGTAAAGCCATCTCAACAGCCCTTCAGAGAAGCTCTCGTCAGCAGTTAATGCGTTCAAAAGAGCAGCACGCAAACACTCACCATCGCCCAGAGCCTGTTCCGATGTCGAGAACGGCGGGTTGGCGTTCCTGGTCCGGCCGTAATAGCCGCTCCACCCAACGCGGATAAGGATATAGACTCCGAAGGTGGAATTTCAGGACGTTGTGCTGCAGATCCAGTCGCGAGTGCTATGGAATTGGGAATGAAGACGGTCGATCTCAGTTCATCACCGAAGTCCTGAGGGCAAATAATTCCCCGAACCTCTCGATCATCTGCTGGGAGCATATAATCATCTGATTGACTCGTGAATGCACGGCCATGCAGCTTCTTGAACTGAGTGGAATAGATGATACCAGATGACCTCAATGAGCACATTATCAGATCTCGATCTAGACCCTCGGACATACTAGAGTGTCTTCGTCTAGCAAGGGGAATGTGCAGTGAGGAGTGAGTGACACCCCTCATGGGTGGCGTAAGGACATAATCTGATGGCACTTACTGTCTGAATTGAAGCTATGCACATCTAGAACTGATTCATTCTCCCCCTCCGATGGCGCTGATGAATGTTCTATGCATCCACCGCGTTGCGAAATAGACTCGTGCGGATATAACGTGGAGATCTCAGAGTCTGTGATAGAGCCAACCTCCATCACAGTGTCAGAGATATCATCTGATCTTCCCAAATCAGATTCGTTCATCGGCTGGTCTCTCGATGACACAGAAGCATAGGAGCCGCTAGTCTTAAAAGTCAAGCTTCCCGTTGATTCATTTTCTGGCGGTGTGGTACCACAGAATGTTGGTTGCTCATGACGAGTCGAACTTGAGAGCAGACAATGATTGCTCATGAGCGCAAGTTTGAGTGTGAATGGGAACAGAAATGGAGAGAGGTCACCCTAGGCGTGTCCGGGTGTCTTGAGCGTTGCCGAGGCAAGCGGCTAGATAAAGAATCGATCACAGGTTCAGGACATCCCGAAGACACGCGTGTACTGGCCTTCGGACTCTGCTGGACTTCACGATATTATAGTCCCCACTACAGGTAAAATAGAAGACGATGCGTGAATTGATTGTTCGAGGCCTTTTTATGGTCCCATCCATGCCTTCCTGACGGAGGTATAAGTAACGTCAACCCACAGCTCAATAGTTTTAGAGTCTACCTTGGGAGACTAGCGATGAACCCCTGTGCTTCTAGATATCTTCAGCACATTTGAACGTTTACTGGCCAAATATCTGAAGCTAAGTTGGGGCCCAAAGTCCAACTGATGGCTTGGTGGGTGTGTAGGTACCCAACCCTCAAGCACTTCGGTACTGCCCATTTCCTGTTCCCGACGAGATGCTCGCAAATTTGAAGTCGTCCTAACGACTTCAAGTCTGGAAAAACAGGTCGACATAAATCCACCCCACAAATATGCTCTCTCTGTGGATCACTCCATTAGAGCTGAGCGCATAAACTTGGCCAGCTAGACGACCAATGTCACGCATGGCGACCAGAAGGAGAAGTCGAGTATATCTTAGGACGAACGAGCGACGAAGCGAGAATACGTCATGTCCCGTCGTGTCCCGCCCTTTCCCAAAGTCCCACATATAAACTCCAATTCGCTCTAAGCATTTGTCGTCCATCCCTGCATACCTGCACTATTATTCTAAATTGGCATGGATCAGCTTCATTCGCTGACGATCTGTCACAAGTACTGATTATACTGACCCAAGAACATATACCTGTACAGGGCCAGATCTGCTAATACCAGTTTTCAAAGCGCAATAACTAACGAGGGTGACTTATCAAGCCTACAAAGTTTGACAGCCCTGCATATAAAAGAAAACGCATGGTCAATCGGTAGTCAGTGCAACGGAAGCTAGAGGATCGTAACGTAACGTCGGCCCCAGGCACACGTAGCTAAAAGGTCGGTCGATGAGCATTTCACATTCCGGATTTTCACCTAGTCTAGAGACGGCTAAAATAGAACCATCAGAGACTAAGTGAGAGAACCTTCCATAGGCATTTGATATAGATCTCCCACCGTTTAGGACAAGCGTGGCCATGCCATCCGCATGACGGGCTACCTCAATCAATAAGAGATCTGAGGCACGTTTGAAGGCTGCGGAGCCTTGAAAAACTTGCCTCATGTCATGGCCGACTCATGATCCACCAGCCAGAAGTCTATCCCGCTAAATGATTTATGATCCAATTGGTGTGTTAGAAGTCATGAGAGTGGTGTATTCGTGGTCCACGGGCGTTTGAACCACAGGAGTGGGGGTGTCTGAAGCCGCCTGAGACCTGAATCCGGATTCTGGTCGAGTCCTAGGAATATTAGAAGTTGAATTGAAATCTCGGAATTGAGACGTACAAGAAAAGGAGCTGATGAGCCTTTTGGGCAATACATGGGGTTAGTCGATCCCCTTCCTCATTTGCATCAGCCACGGAGGCGAAACAGACCTAATGTATTATCAAAGCCTCAGTGTTACAAGTATGAGAATTCAAAGCTTCCTTAATCGCCACTGTCTCCATCTACGTTCGCATGGCTAAGTCAGCGTCAGATCGCGCCGTGATTTCATCAAGGTAACGTTTGAGCATGGTGACCTGGAACGTTTCGAAGGATGTACACAGAGCTCCGCTTGGGGCGAGTTTTTCATGCAAGCAAATCCATAGTGTCCATTTCGATCTGCAACAAAGTCAGCGTCACAGGATCTGTTGGATAGGTTCATACCGGATATCACTCACTCCTTCCCTGACTGCCCACGTTCATGTCAGGCAGCGACGAGTAGTCATCCTCTCCTGGGTACAAAACCCTGAAAGTATTCATTCGTGTAGAACAATCCTAAGAAGTCTAGCAAAGAAGAATGTTCTTATAAGAGAAAGAGGCATGTGCTCACCAAGGCTGCTTGTGCCAAGCACACATATATCCATACCGCATTATAGCTCGCCTAAAACGAAGCCTGAGCTAGATTCTTGAGCACTACCCTCTGTCTCCACGCCCGATCCCACTCTCGGGGACTTTGTCCACGGCTTACATTATGACTTGACTGCACTAGTTTGGCGTACGCCGAGATGCCCAACACCAGGGCAGGCTGAACTGTTGCTCGGCAATCGGGGTGATAGAAAGTGTCGGAAAATAATGGGATGTTGAAATACGCCAACCTGAGTGACGTAGTCTTGAGAAAAAGGCGAACAGCTTGGGTGATTTCCGCCATTCTGAGAGTACGAGGAATGGCCACGTCGGATACTTCGTAACGTATAGCTTAAGTCTCCAGGAGGCAGTCCCGGCAAGTCGCCCGAGAGAAATGTGGGCTGGGTACCAGAGTGATGTCAATTTTAGGAGTACACGTTCTGTAGTGACCGAGCTTAACATCGATCGAGCGGCCCCTCGAGTCCTCAAGAGTATCTTGCTTGACTGATAAGACATTCGCTTCTTGTTTCCATAGATGCAAACCATACTCGAGTGGTAGCGTGGGGCGTTGTCGCTTGGTTGGACAACCAGCCGTCCATCGATTGACCCGTGCTGGCGAACCAAACAGTACCAACAACTCAGGGTGGGGAGAGGATTCATCCGTCGATGTAGTGAGGGTCCGTGCGTTGTGAAGATACGAGTTGGATGAGAGAAGCGCGAGACACATTCCGTACGGTACGATGCAATTTGGGGGGGTCTCGATGCCCTGATGCTACGCCTTTTGTAGGAGGCATTATGAGGAGCTTGTCGTCAAAGTGATATCCTCCATATGGATGATCAGTATCGGGTGAGTTCGATGTGCAAACGCCTCGATGCATCAAACCGACTACACTCGTAGGCACTTGACGTGGAAAACATCGCACATTGTCATGTCGCTGACGAGACTTCTTTCTCCTTATGAAGTTGGATCGGTTGGATTTGTTAAAGTCAACATCACTTCTAGGTCAGTAATCTGGGCATCCACCTTCGCCAAGCTCTTCCCAGTCCCCAAAATCAATTTTACGGCTTTTAGGCAAGTCGCATACCTTTGTTCCAGTCCCCATAGCAGTGGAGGTGATCTGAGGCTTGCGACACCCATAGATACACTCTCTACAGGCCTCGTAAGACGGCTTCCTTTTACCACAAAACTAATGTGCTGCCGGTTGCCTGATCGTAACAACAGACGAAGACTTACCCCTTTACTCTTTTGCCAGGCTATGCAAGCCAAGGCACGTGGCTCTCGCAGACACTGCTCATCTGTTGATGCATGGCGCTTGTCCTTAACAGTATCTGGCTTGACGCTCGAAACCATGCTGGAGCTGGAACGAGTGAGCTTGCAGTTGCTCGACAACGGGGATGTCGAATGGGTGAATTAAAACTCAGTCCAATCAAATGTCTTCCATGCATCCTCCACATCCTCAAGCAGCCAGGGTACTTCTTTTGATATGACTGAGGGTTGGTTCATCATAGACATTTCTATGGGGAAGTTGGTAAGCCCTTCCCGGAGGCGTCAGAGAACAAAGCAATGAACACGTTTCTAGCTAGCGAGATCCATGGGCCACCGTGGGGGCCAACGCACCAGTCCTCCGGCATCCACAGAAACGGCCCAATAGACCGGCATTCTCGTCCACGTCGCCGAAACTCCCATGACACTTACATGGATGCCGGACCACAACTTTGGTAGACTAGATCCCACCGTGTGGAGAGCAAATTGAATTCGTATTTTTGCAACATCTATGAGCTCAACACTACTTGGCCCTTCAAATGCGATTCCGCGTTTTGTACAGTGTCACCAAGATGCCCACAACCAATATCCGAGGACTTGTCAACCTATAGAAGCGTGGATATAGGCTGTTCGATATGTGATAGTTAGTTAGTTTCTAAAAAAGCCAAGTCACCAGCGTCGTGTGACGCCACATAATCAAGCCTTGTAAATATCTTTATTGAGTCTGAAAATTGATTCCTCAAGTGAGCGTCACACTCGTTTCGCGCCCCTTCAATATTCTTCGCACTTCCCGAGACCATATTGCCTCACCATACCGACTCTTTCAATGTAGCCATATGGTTACCTAAGCTAGTGAGACAGGGAGTAGCCTACTCCTTTCGCATCCTCTCCATCTCGGCCCCGTTTCTTTAACCAGAACCTCGGCGTTACTGCATCGTATCATTTCCGCATGTCGTTGCTTGGTGCGTGTTCCACAACCGCCCAGGCAGCTTAAAATCGTCCACCTCATAGGCCGGGCACTTCACACTGCCCTTCAGCCAAAGAAAACAGAGGCTTCGTCTCTTTCAACGGAGCCACTGCGTTACCACCTTGCCCCTTTCGAGCACTGCTATCGTCGGTCAGATGTCCTGCATGCAAACAGGTCCGGCCAATACCCCACTGACTAATATCTTGAAGCTGTAGAGGGAATGACAGGGGAGACCATGTCACTGACCTTGGTTACAGAAGAGCGCCAGCCTCAGGGATCTCTTTCCAGCCGAGCATGTGAACGTGATGTCTCCAAAGTACGAGTTTCCACTTTCCTTCCATGTAAACCCTCTCCATGCCACAAACCGGCAAATGAAGATCATGTGTAGCGAGAAATAACCGCATTACATCCCATCACTTACGACTAAAAATACCGAGGGTTACACCTAAGAGCAAGTGGGCATAGGTGGTCTCCTCACATAGCTTGTAATTTTCCGTCTCGGATACTGCGTGTGCGAGTGATTCAACCTATTTTACGTCATGAATTGATAAGCTCATTCTAATAGAGGTTTGGAAATCCCCTAGTTATGAACGGTACACCGTAGCCCAGGGAAGTCCACGTGATTCTAACGGGCACCGGTTTTTTTTCCTTCCAGACGAGATGCCCGTGAATCTAGATTCGTCTTGAATACTTTCAAGTCAACGAAAACAGGTCAACATAGACTCATTCCACAAACATACTCTCTTTGTGAATCACTTCATTAGAGCTGGGAGTATAAGCTTAACCAACTTGATAACCGGTGTCACATATAACTGCATGTTGGTGCCTAGTTTCCAGATTGCATTCCCTGAGGATGCATGACGACTTGAAGGAGAAGCCGAGTATACCTTAGTACGTACCGATCATGAAGCGAGAATAAATCATGTACTGTCATATCATGTCCTCCCCCAACTTCCCACATATGGACTCCAGTTCGCTTGAAGCCTTTATCGTCCATCTCCGAATTTCTACGATATTATTTGCGATTCGCAAGGATCAGCGCCACCGCTAACGATACGTTACAAGTGCTAATTCCACCGACAACTCAAGAACACATACCTGCACAAGGCCAGATCTGCTGATACCAGTTTACAAGTCGCAATAACCTCTTTGCAGTAACGATTATAAGAGAGAGTGACCTATCAAGCTTGCAAAGCTCTATAGCCCTACATTAGAGAAAATGCACAGTGAACCGGCAGTCAGTACACCGGAGGCTGTTGCACCGCACCGTAACATCGCCCCTAGGCACACATAGTTCACAAAGGGTCGGCGGACGAGCATTCCGCGCCCCAAGGGTCCATCTGCTCCGGAAATCGCTGGGATGGAACCATTGATGCACTGGTGAGACACTCTTCTACAAGCATCCGACAAAGATATCTCACCGTTGAGAAAGAGCGTTGCCATGTCATCAACATGACGGGCTACATCAACGAATAGGAAATCTGTGAAGTAGATTAAAGACTAAGAGACGTTGAAAGACGCACCCCATGCCATGGCGGTCTCACGATCCACGGGCGAGAAATCGACCCCTCTGAATGATTTATGATACAAGAAGTGTATTAGAAGTTATGAGATGAGTGTATCGGTGTTCCACTGACGTTTGAACCACGGGAGTGGAATGTCGGAAGCTGCTTGAGACTTGCATGCGGATCCTGGTTGAACCCAAGGAATCTTAGAAGTTGAATTGAAATCTCGAGACTTGGACGTACAAGAAAAGGAGCTGACGAGCCTTTTGGGAAATGCATGGGGTCAGTCAATCCTCTTCTTCATTTGCATCAGCCACAGAGGCGAAATAGACCTGATGTATTATTGGAGTCTCGGTGTTACAGGTATGGGAATCCAAGGCTTCCTTAATCACCACTGTCTCCATCCATGTTCGCATGGCGAAGTCAGCATCAGATTGCACCGTGATTTTATCATCGTTTGAGCACGATGACGTGCAACGCTTCGAAGGATGTGCACAGTGTCCCGCTTGAGGCGAATGTCTCATGCAAGCAAGCCAGAGCAGCGTCAGACGTGCCCATAGTGCCCATTTCGATCTGCAACGAAGTCAAGATCACAAGATCCGTTGAATAGGTTGACGCTGGATATCACTCACTCCTTCCCTGAATGCACTGCATCCACATCTGGCAGCGACGAGTAATCGTCCTCTCCTGGGAACAAAAGTCTGAACTATTCATCCAGGTAAAGCAATCGCAATTCAGTAATGAGGAACGCTCTTTTGCGAAAACTACTACACCAAAACCAGACGCTCACGTTTTCGGGTTTGGTGGCATATAGATTAATCTGAGGCAGTCCGGCGGCGCGTCTCCCAATCGCATCGCATCCAAGCATAATCACAGAAGTCCAAACGAGGCGTCGCGCTTCTTCCTTCCTAATCTCCGTCAAGCTCCCGTTAGGTGCCCATCTCGGTACATACAGCCATATGCTTCGGGGCAGTTCGGGAGTTTCGGAGAGGGCCAATGCCTGACAAGGACATCCTACAGAGATCCCTAGTCCGCGGTGGTCATCGCGGTCGGCCCGCTGCTGTGTCACTGCAAAAGGCCAGGATTCGAACGGAGTGCGTTCCATAGCCCCTTGATATCTGATAGACCCAGGGGGCGCGGGTGACATTACACATGGTGCACGAGACATCATCCATGACCGCGCGGCTGTGCTGCTGTCTCCATATCGAAGCGTATATTCCCTGGCGCCATTGGGAAGAGGCCTTCCAAGGCAAGGGGCCGTGTCTGGAGCGAAGGTTGGCGCTCGGAGATCCATGGCGTCGATTGTCGTCAGTCCAAGCACACGCAGCACATTGTCTAGGAGGTAGCTGGCAGACCCCATCCGATGCGGTGCATAATCTTTGTGTGGGCACATCTCGTATAGGGCCAATATCTGTTTACAGTAAGGCGAATCAGCAAGTATGTCCTCGACTACGAGCGCCAGTAAAGATGATCAGGAGACAGAAAGAGGCATGTGCTCACCGAGGCTGCTTGCGCCAAGCACACATCTATCCATCCCGCGTTATAGCTCGCCTCAAACGAAGCCTGAGCTAGATCTTTCAGCACCATGCTCTGTCTCCAGGCCCGATCCCGTTCTCGGGAGCTTTGCCCACAGCTCATATCATAATTCGATTGCATGAGTTTGGCGTACGCTAGTATGCCCAATATCAGAGCGGGCTGAATGGCGGCTCGACGATCGGGGTGATAGAAAGTGTCGAAAAATAATGGGATGTTGAAATACGCAATCCAGAGTGGCGTAGCCTTGAAGAACACGCGAACATCTTGGGTGATTTCAGCCGTTACGAGGGTACGAGGACTGGCCACATCTGATGTGTCAGAACGTATAGTGTAAGTGTCCAGGAGGTAGTCCCACCAAGTCGCCCTAGAAAAATGTAGGCCGGGTGCTTGAGTGATGTTCCTTTTCGGATTGCATGTTCTGTAGCGACTGAGCTCAGCATCCGTCGGATCGCCTTTCGAGTCCTGAGTGTCCTGCTGATCAAGCGAGGCATTCGCTTCTGGTTGCCATGGAATCAAACCATATACAAGCGGTGGTGGTGTGAGACGCCGTCGTTTGGCTGGAGGGCCATCGTCGACTGATGGTGGCGAGCCAAACGGTACCAACGAGTCAGAGCGGGGAGGAAATTGGACTGTCCATGGAGTCGGAGTCCGTGGAATAGTTGTGAATATGCGAGTCGGATGCGGTGTGAGATGTCGAGTATCTTCTATATGGTTTGATGTCAAGGGGAGCCTTGCTACATCTTTGGTAGGAGAGGGCATCAAGAGGAACTTGTCGTCAAAATGATATCCTCCGTACGGATGATCGGTATTAGGTAGGCTGGATGTGTAAGTACTGAGATGCACTAGACCGACTGCGTTCGTGCTCGCCGTCGAAATTTCATCTGAACACCTCGCGTTGTCATCGCCCTGACGAGATGGTTCCCTCCTGGTGGACTTTGGATTCGGTTTAATAGATTAGAATTAAGAAAGCTTCTAGCTTAGGCACGCACCTTTTTCGAGCACTTGCCAGTCTTCGAAATTAATTTTGCAGCTTTTAGGCAAGCGGCGTATTTTTGTTGGAGTTTTTGCAGTTTGTCGTGCAGATCGTCAGCCGTGATTCGGGTCTTGCGCTCCCCGTAGACGCATGCATTACGGGCAATGAGGCAAGCCTTACAAGATGGCTTCCTCCTGTCGCAAAACTGAAACAGGGTCAGTTAGGTTGATTATGATGGCGGACGGAGTCTTACATGTTTCTTTTGGCGGCAGGTTGCGCAAGCCAGAATATGTGGCTTCCAGGGACGTGGCTCATCTTTCGATGATGATATATAGCCCTCCTCTCTTATAGTATCCGACTTGGTACTCG
>WSTV01000827.1:0-12027 GCA_019632285.1 Tulasnella sp. 332
GATATGAGACTGAAGGATTATTCCGACTCACTTTTGGCGGGTGATCAATGTCCGTGGAAATTGAAAGTATGCATCCATGTCACGACTACGTCGCGCCTAAGTCCAAATCCAACATGGACTCTTCGTTATGATCACATTCGACTCTCTCACGGAACGGACCTCGGAACTATCTCGGACTATTCTCGGTTTTATCTCAGACTAACTTCTGATCATGTGTCTCCCTTAGTCAGCAAGCTTCTCTTCTATTCCCTCACTGTCCCTACTCTTCTCTCGGCTAGGAGGTCACCTGTTACTACCCCGCGCTCCCGTCCTCGTGTTCTCCCACACCGCCGCGCAGTGAACTCGTGTTCCATTTGTAATCCTCCACTCATGTACTCCTATATATACTAGTAGGCGTAGAGGACTTAATCCTCACGCAACGTCTTGTATCTCCTCCTCTACTGTCCTCTCTTATCACTCCTCTCCACTTCACATTGTCGAGCTCCTAGTGCTCTTCATTGTCTCTCAATCCATTCTCATTGTCCTATCATTCGAGCTCCTAGTGCTCGACGTCGTCCAGCGGTTCCTCAGACCTCCATTCGTGACATTACGTTGCGTCTTATAACCGCTCCACGACAAGTATATGCCAGCTCTTCGGTACAATCTCAGGAACAAAGAAACACCTAACCTGTACACGCCAAACACCAGTAGACTGGCTCAAGAAAGCAACCGAATCGTCGCGTTCGCCGTAGACCAGCCGGACTTAGTCCAAATCAAAAGAATTCTCCCAGGAAGTTGGACGCTTCGGGAAAACCACGTTCACCCCATTGTCTGCATCCCTTATTTCCCGAAACGACAACAGCTTTCCCGCATCATCCATCTTAATCCCACCATCTGCCCGGCATACCTGCGAATCGAGCTAGGCATGCAAACAAAACTCCACATCACCCACACCACCTTCGAAAGTCTCGCGAGGTGGGATTGATTCCAATACGCCTCCCCGAATCCGCAACACGAACCGCTACCGAGAGCAAGTGGAACACAGCTCGGATAGCGAAACATCACTACATATCAACTCCCCATCACCATACATAGACCCAAACCAACTCCTCGCCCCATTCATTCCAACTATTTCGTTACCGCCAGCAATGGCGACTCAACCACCAACGTATGATCAACTACTCGCCCAAATCGCGGCGCTCGCAACACAAGTAGCGAACCTAACTACCAACGTCACCAACCTCACGAACCTCCCTCCCCAGGCCGCCGCACCAGCCGTTGCCACCCATACCCAGTACATATTCACCAGTCAACCTCGGGTCCCCGGACCATCAATAACCAGCCAACAGGTAGCTCAACTACCTCTAAAGGGACCGAAGGTCGCAGTACCTGAGAAGTACGATGGATGAAAAAGAGGCGACAAGGCCTACGAATACATAGCGGCATGCGAACAGTACATCGTCATGTCGGCTCAGCAATTCAGCAGCGACTTAGACCTAATCAACTGGTCGATTGGGTACCTCACCGACGAGGCCCAAAAATGGTCACTCATCGTCATCAAGGACCTCTCGTCAAACGCCCCGACCATCGACACTTGGGGCAAGTACAAGCAGACCTTCGAGCACGCGTTCAGCGACCCCGATCGGGAAGCCAAAGCCGAAGCGGCTCTTCGAAACCTCAGGCAAATGAGCTCCGCGGCGACATATATAGCGGAGTTTAGCAAATACGCCCACCACGTGACCTGGAACGACCAGGCCTTGATGTCGCAGTACAAACTAGGGTTGAAGGCGGAGATTAAATTGGCAAAAGCAGCAACGGGATGGGCCAACAACCTTCTGGACCTTCAGGAGGAAGCCATCACAATCGACAACAGGCTGTTCGAAGCCCACGCGGAAGAACGAAGACAACACCCGTGACCACCTGCCCCGACGCAACAACCACGCCCCCTGCAAACACAACAACCGCTCCCACCACGCAATACGAACCCATACCTGCAGCAGGTACTCCGAGAACGGGCTCAACAACGCCCGGGTCAGCAGCAGCAACAACAACAACAGCCTCGGAACCAAGGACGTCCAGGCGCCCCCCGCGATCCCAACGCTATGGAGATTGACCAGGGAGGACGCCGACGCCTGACCGACGCTGAGAAGCAACGAAGGAGGCAGGCGGGAGCGTGTTTGAGATGTGGGCAAATGGGGCATTTCGCCCGGGATTGTAGGGCCGCGCCCCTTGCAGTAAAAGCAGGGTTGGATCGACGAGCGGCGCCGAGGGAAGATACCAGGGAAGCCCGAGAGGAAGCAAGGGCTGAAGAGATGAGGGCCGCCGATGCGGCAGTAGGAAGGGTTTTTGAAGCTGCGGATGCCCAAGGGAATGGGCAGGAAGAAGGCGCTGGGCGCCAGGGAAACGCCTGGGACTGAGGTGCGACATCGCGTCACCGTCAGTCCCATCATGCTCATCCAATTTCTATGCTCCTCTATGTTCCATACTGCCCGAGCCAAACTTTTTTGATGTAACTACTCCTACCACTACCATCATAGCTAACACCCTCGTCGATGGAAATCAATCAATCAATGGCATCAAAAAAGACCTCGAAGCACCATTTGAATTAGAAGCAACTCTGAAATTGGAACAAACCGCGATACCCATTCTCGCCCTTTACGACCCCGGCGCCTCGGCCGTATTTATAAACAAGAACTTGGTTAAAGACCACATAATCCCCACGTTCGATATCCCCTCGAGACCTGCGTATACGATCAATGGAGAACCAATTCAAAGCGAAGGCATCGATCAAGCAGTTAGATGCGAAATGCAGATCGAAAATCACCATAATATCCAGAAATTCCACGTCGCGGACATCGGAAGATACGATGTAGTCATCGGACTGACCTGGATCCGTCAGCACCAACCCGAAGTCGAATGGTCGAAGGATGCGGCAGACAGGATGATATTCAAGTCAAGGTACTGCTCGCAACATTGCCTTCCTGTTCACATCGACGCATACGGAGTAGACTCGAGAGCGCCAAGGAAGATGAAGAAGAACGAAGTACTGAGGGAGAACCTAGAAACCCTAGTGAGCAGACCAATTCAAAAAGAAGGGTCGCTGGACATTGCCTTTATCACAGAGAACGCCTGGAAAAGGGACTCTGCAGAAGCTATCGACCTCGGTGTGTTCTGGTCACACGAGCTCAACCCCCTCGAGATCTCAGCAGGACAGTCACACGCGGCAAGGATCGCGGAATAAGACGAAAAGTCCAAACCAAAGAAGGAACCGATCGAGACAGTTCCCCCGCAGTTTCACCAGTACTTGGAGATATTCGATAAAAAGGAATCTCAAGTACTGCCGCCCAGCCGAGAATATGACCTCCGAATCGATCTCATCCCAGGGAAGACCCCTCCGTTCAAGAAGATATACGCGATGTCCCCTACCGAGCTCGACGCGCTACGCGAATACCTCGATGAAAACCTTAAAAAGGGACATATACGACCATCGAGATCTCCTGCAGGAGCCCCAGTAATGTACATGAAGAAGAAAGACGGAAGCCTTCGACTCTGTGTCGACTACAGAGATCTCAACGCGATGACGATCAAGAACCGGTACCCCTTGCCGCTCCCTAACGAAATAATGGATCGAGTGCAAGGAGCGAAGATCTTCAGCAAGATCGATCTAAGGTCCGGCTACAGCAATGTCAGGATAGCCGAAGGAGACGAATGGAAGACAGCATTCAGAACGAGATATGGCCATTACGAGTACACCGTTATGCCATTCGGGCTTACGAACGCACCGGCGAACTTCCAACTATTCATGAACGACATCTTCCAAGACATGCTCGACCATCAAGTCGTCATCTACTTGGACGACATCCTGATCTTCACTAAGACACAAGAAGAACACGACCGCATTGTCATGGAAGTCCTGAGAAGGCTGAAGAAGAATAACGTCTGGGTCAACCACTCGAAGAGCGAATTCAACCTGACAGAGATTGAATACCTGGGGTTCATCATCAACGGATCAACGATGAGGATGGACAGAGCAAAAATCGCGGCAATAGAAGAATGGCCAGTACCGAAATCAGTACACGATATACAAGTCTTCTTAGGCTTCGCCAACTTCTATCGACGATTCATACAAGGATACTCGAAGATCGCTCGCCCCATGATGGATCTGCTGAAAAAGAATGAGAAGTTCGTATGGGGAAGCAAGCAGCAGGAGTCATTGGAAGCATTCAAGACAGCATTCACGTCTTCCCCAGTACTCGCATTCCCCGATTTCGACAAACCCTACGTCATAGAAACAGATTCGTCGGTATTCGCCAGAGGAGCTATCCTATCCCAGAAGGGTGAAGACGGAAAGCTACACCCAATCGCTTACGCATCAAAGTCGCTGTCACCAGCAGAAAGGAACTATGATGTCTACGATCTAGAACTCCTCGCGATCTACGAAGCGTTCAGAGACTGGAGACAGTACCTTGAGGGGGCAAATGGCCAAACAACGGTAATCACGGATCATGCGAACCTGGAAACGTTCATGACGACCAAAGAACCATCCAGAAGACAAGCCAGATGGAGCCTATTCCTGGCAGGGTTCGACTTCAAGATCGTCTATAGACCGGGAGTAAAAGCGAGACCAGATCCCCTATCGAGAAGGCCAGACCATCAGCCAAGGGGGGAAGAAAAGAATTTCAAATCAATTCTCAAAAAATCGCACTTCGAAATCAATGCTACAACATTCTCAGACATCGAATTCATCGAGAGAATCAGAAGTGAACTCCCTAAAGACAAGTCAATGACTGCTGTCCTGGCCTTCCTCAGAGCGGAAGCAGCGAATACACCGACCAAAGTCAAGGAAAAGATGAGTGAATACTGCCTAGTAGACGAGGTGCTCATGTATCGGAGAAAGGTCTACGTTCCTCAGGACTATAGGATCAGGAAAGACATCGTGGAATCACGACACGACGCAGCCACGGCAGGGCACCCAGGAAGAGCGAAAACCTTGGAACTCGTATCCAGAAACTATTGGTGGCCATCGATGACCAAATTCATCAACGACTATGTGGATCACTGCGACGCATGCCTAAGAACCAAGACAATTAATCAGAAACCCCAAGGACCGTTGCAACCACTAGAGGCACCAGAAGGCAGATGGACGGACATCACATACGACTTCGTTGTAAAACTCCCAAAGACCAAACAAGGAAACGATGCAGTACTGGTGGTAGTCAACAGATTCACCAAGCGAGCTCATTTCATCGCCACGAAAGAAAGCTCGACAGCGCACGAGACGGCGAAGATGTTCCTGGAGAACGTGTGGAAACACCATGGGACACCACTGCGAACAGTGTCAGATCGAGGAACCACATTCAACTCGGAGTTTATGAAAAGGTTGTACGAGCTGATTGGAATCAAGCCCAACTTTTCCACGGCTTACCATCCCCAAACTGATGGACAATCCAAAAGAGTCAACTCGCTCATGGAACAGTACCTAAGGCTCTACGTGAACTACCGACAAGACGACTGGGACGAATGGTTGGCAATTGCAGAATTCCAGTACAACAACTCGACCAGCTCCTCGACAGGGATCACACCGTTCTTCGCAGATCAGGGAAGACACCCAACAATCGCACCACAGACGTTCAATGAGACCAAAGTACCGGCAGCCGAAGAAATGGTGAAGCAGATCACGGAGATAGGTGAAGAAGTCAAGGCAATGTTGAAGAAGGCGGAAGAAAAGCACCAGAGATTTTATAATGAACAAACGCAGCAAGCAACTCCTGTCACGACTTCGTCCTGCCTAAAGTCCTACTCGAACACGGGCTCTCCCGTTATGGTCACATTCTACTCTCCCACAGAACGGACGTCGGACTTACCTCGGATCATTATCGGTTTAACCTCGGACTACTTCTAATCATGTGTCTCTCTTAGTCATCTGCTTCTATTCTTTTCCCTCATCGACCCTGCTCTTCTCTCGGTTAGGAGGTCACCTGTCTCGGCCCCGCGCTTCTATCCTCGTGTTCTCTCACACCGCCGCGCCGTGTACTCGTGTCATGTTTGTAAGCCTCCACTCATGTATCTCTATTTATACTGGTAGGCGTAGAGGACTTACTCCTCACGCAACGTCTTGTATTCCCTCTTCTACCTGTACCTCCCCTCATCCCTCTACTCTTCAACGTTGAGTTTCTAGTACTCCTCATTGTCTTTATACACTTCATTGTCTCCTCGTCGAGCTTCTAGCGCTCATCGTCGTCTAGTGGTTCTCTCAGACCTCTCCTCGTGACATTACGTTGCGTCTCATAACCGCTCCACGACATTATATGCCAGCACTCAGGTACAACCTTCGAAATAAAGAAACACCTAACCTCTATACACCAAACGTCAGTAAACTGGCCCAAGAAAACAACAGAATCGTCGCATTCGCCATCGACCAACCGGACCTAGTCAGGATTAAAAGAATTCTCCCAGGCAGTTGGACCCTGCGCGAAAATCACGTACACCCAATCGTGTGCATCCCATATTTCCCTAAACGACAGCAACTCGCTCGAATCATCCACGTCAACCCAACCATCTGCCCAGCCTACGTACGCATCGAGCTAGGTGTGCAGACCAAGCTTCACATCATCCATACCACTTTCGAAGCCCTTGCCAGGTGGGACTAAACAGTCACGCCTCCCAAACGAGCAAGGACGTATCGCGACCGAGCCCCGTCAGAACACGACTCGGACAGCGAAACCCACAGCGTAATTCATTCCCCATCCCCATACATCAATCCTATCCAACCACTCGCCCCATCAATACCAACCATCGCCTTGCCACCAGCAATGGCGACACCACCACCCACATACGATCAACTCTTAGCAACCATCGCCGCACTGGCCACTCAAGTGGCTAGTCTCACAACCAATGTAAACCATCTAGCCAACCAACCCCAACAGCAACCAGCGCCCGTAGTCGCCGCTCTTCACATGCAATACCTGTTCAACGCTAACCCTAACCCAATCGGCCCATCCATTACGACCCAACAAGTCGCGCAACTGCCACCTAAAGGTCCTAAGGTAGCAGTACCTGAAAAATACGATGGGAAGAAACGAGGGGACAAAGCCTACGAATTCATCGCGGCCTGTGAACAGTACATAGTACTGTCGGCGCAGCAGTTCGCCAGCGACAACGACCTCATCAATTGGGCGCTGGGATACATGACCGACGAAGCACAAAAATGGGCGCTGATCATAATCAAAGACATCACCTCCGCCACGCCCACCATAGACACCTGGGGCAAGTTCCGACAGACCTTCGAACACGCCTTTGGCGACCCCGACCGTGTCGCCAAGGCTGAAACAGCCCTCAGAAACCTGCGCCAAACGGGGTCCGCAGCAACGTACACGGCGGAGTTCAGCAAACAGGCACACCACGTCACGTGGAATGACCAAGCGCTGATCTCACAATACAAACTGGGGCTTAAGGCCGAAATCAAGCTGGCCAAAGCAGCGGTCGGTTGGGCCAACAACCTCGTCGACGTGCAGGAAGAAGCCATCACCATCGATAACAGGCTCTTCGAGGCTCATGCGGAAGAAAGGAGGCAACAAACTCGTCCTCCAGCACCACCGAACCGCCCGCCAGCCCAACAACAACCCTTGCCCCCACGAAACACAAACCCCTATCTCCAGCAAGTCCTCAGAGAACGGGCTCAGCAACGACCCGCTCAACAACAACAACAACAACAGCCAAGGAACCAAGGACGTCCAGGCGCCCCCCGCGATCCCAACGCAATGGAGATCGACCAAGGAGGACGCCGACGCCTGACCGAGGCAGAGAAACAGAGGCGACGACAAGCTGGAGCCTGTCTGAGATGCGGACAGATGGGACACTTCGCTAGGGATTGTAGGGCTGCGCCCCTCGCAGTGAATGCGGGGTTGGATCGACGAGCAGCGCCTAGAGATGATACTAGGGAAGCAAGGGAAGAAAACCGGGCCGAAGAAATGAGGGCTGCAGATGCCGCCGCGGGAAGGGTTTTCGAAGCCGCAGATGCCCAAGGGAATGGGCAGGAAGAAGGTGCTGGGCGCCAGGGAAACGAGTGGGACTGAGGTGCGACATCGCGTCACCGTCAGTCCCTCTATGCTCATCGAATTTCTTTACCCCTCTATGTCGTATGCCTGAGCTTCTTTATGATGTAACCCCTCCTCATACCACTGTTATCACGGCTAACGCCCTTGTCGATAACCAATACCATCACGTTGACATCAGAAAAGACCCCGAAGCTCCGCTCGAACTAGAGGCGCAACTAAAATTCGGAAAAATCGCGATCCCTATCTTGGCACTATATGACCCTGGCGCGTCATCGACTTTTATTAATCAATCCCTGGTAAAAGAACACTTAATCCCAACCTTCGACATTTCACCGAGACCCGCCTACGCAATCAATGGCGAACCAATCCAGGCTGGAGGCATCGATCAAGCAGTAAAATGCGAACTCGTCATCGAAAATCACAGCAACGCGCAGAAGTTCCACGTGGCTGACATCGGCCGATATGACGTAGTAATCGGTCTTACATGGATTCGGCAACATCAGCCGGAGATAGAATGGTCGAAGGAGAAAGCAGACAGAATGGTTTTTAAATCGAGGTATTGTTCACAATTCTGCCTCCCGACACACATGGACGCATACAGCGTAGACTCCAGAGCTCCGCGAAAGCCGAAGAAGAACGAAGAGTTACAAAGGAATCTTGAAACTCTAGTGAGTAAACCCCAAGAGGGGAACTCCAACATTGCCTTCATCACCGAGAACGCTTGGAAGAAACAAGCAAAAGACGCGGTTGACTTTGGTGTGTTCTGGCCACACAAACTCAATCCCCTCGAGATCGCAGCAGGACAGTCCCATGCGGCAAGGATCGCGGAAATGGAGGAGAAGTCCAAACCAAAGAAGGAACCCAGCGAAGTGGTTCCCCCGCAGTTCCACCAGTACTTGGAGATATTCGATAAGAAAGAATCACAAGTACTACCGCCCAGTCGCGAGTACGACCTCCGAATTGATCTAGTTCCCGGGAAGACACCACCGTTCAAGAAAATCTATGCAATGTCCCCCACGGAACTCGACGCACTACGTGAATACCTTGATGAGAATGTCAAGAAAGGACACATCAGACCATCGAGATCTCCTGCAGGGGCCCCAGTCATGTACATGAAGAAGAAAGATGGAAGTCTCCGCCTATGCGTGGATTACCGAGACCTAAACGCCATGACGATCAAAAACCGATACCCGCTTCCTCTTCCTAATGAAATCATGGATAGAGTACAAGGAGCAAAGATCTTTAGTAAGATCGACCTACGATCCGGGTACAGCAACGTACGAATTGCGGAAGGAGACGAATGGAAAACCGCCTTCCGAACAAGATACGGTCACTACGAATACACCGTCATGCCCTTCGGGCTAACCAACGCACCCGCAAACTTCCAATTATTCATGAACGACATATTCAGGGACATGCTAGATCACCAAGTTGTCATCTACCTAGACGACATTCTGATCTTCACGAAGAATCAAGAAGAACACGACAAGATAGTGATGGAAGTGTTGAAGAGATTGAAGGAGAACAACGTCTGGGTCAACCACTCGAAAAGCGAGTTTAATCTCACGGAGATCGAATATCTGGGATTTATCATCGACGGAACTACGATGCGCATGGATAATGCAAAGATAGCCGCCATCGAAGAATGGCCCATCCCAAGATCAGTTCATGATATTCAAGTGTTCCTAGGATTCGCTAACTTCTATCGAAGGTTCATCCAAGGGTACTCGAAGATAGCACGACCCATGATGGATCTCCTAAAGAAAGGAGAAAAGTTCCTCTGGGGAAAGAAGCAACAGGAGTCATTAGATGCATTTAAAAAGGCATTCACATCGTCACCGATCCTCGCCTTTCCCGATTTCGAAAAACCATATGTGGTCGAAACAGACTCGTCAGTATTTGCTCGAGGAGCCATCCTATCTCAAAAGGGAGAAGATGGGAAGCTACATCCGATCGCCTACGCGTCCAAATCCCTGACACCAGCGGAACGAAACTATGACGTCTACGATCTCGAGTGTCACGACCACCGTCGTGACAAGTATCGATAAGTACACTTTTGAACTCTACTGTCCCACGGCCTTCTTCTTTGTTATCACATCTCCGTTCCCACGGCCTTCCCCTTTATTATCACATCCCCGTTCCCACGGTCTTTCCTGATATTATCACATCCCCGTCTCTCAGGGTTCGTTCTATGTTCCGATTGTGGATGGCGATGCTCATGACTCTACGATGACATAGCCTCACCAGAATGTTCCCCATTGTTCTCTAATGTTCTCTCTTTGTAATCGAACACTGCCTCGTAGTAAATTAGTATAAGTAGCTAGGAAGTGAGGAGGTATGTTCCTCACTTCGCCTCTTGTTATTTCCCTCTGTAACAAAGGTGTTCTCCTCTCTATCAAACTCATCGTGCGCTGTCTGCACACCCTGTCCCCTGTCCCTCGTCCACGTCACACAAGTACCCTGAACCCATTGATCTCTGAACTCAGAACCTTTGACGTTGTAACTTGCACGTCTCAAGCACCCACGTTCCCACGCTTTCAACACATTCTACATTCGTCTACGACAGAGGTCGCTACATCGAGCTCCTAGCCATCTATGAGGCCTTCAGGGACTGGAGACAGTACCTAGAAGGGGCAAAGGGTCAAACGACTGTAATAACCGACCATGCCAACCTTGAAACGTTCATGACCACCAAAGAACCATCATGAAGACAAGCTAGATGGAGTCTATTCCTAGCGGGATTCGATTTCAAGATAATCTATCGACCCGGTGTGAAAGCAAGACCAGATCCCCTATCGAGAAGACCAGATCATCAGCCAAGGGGGGAAGAAGGAAAATTCAAACCAATCCTCGAAAAAAGCTGTTTCGAAATTAACGCCGCAACCTTCTCGGACCATGATCTGGTAAAAAGAATAAAGGCAGAACTCAGAAAAGACCAGAGTATGGCTGCTGTTCTGGCCTTCCTCGACAATGATAACGACAAGGCTCCGGCGAAAGTCAAAGAACAGATGAGTGACTACGCCCTAGTCGATGGGATATTGATGTATCGGAACAAGATCTACGTCCCTCAGAACAAAGCAATAAGGAAAGATGTGCTGGAATCGAGGCACGACGCTATAACGGCAGGACACCCAGGAAGAGCCAAGACACTAGAACTAGTGTCGAGAACCTATTGGTGGCCTTCGATGACGAAATTCACGAACGAATACGTGGACCACTGTGACAACTGCTTACGAACGAAGACCATCAATCAGAAACCACAAGGAAGTCTTCAACCACTAGAAGCACCTACCGGTAGATGGACCGACATCACATACGACTTCGTAGTCAAACTGCCCATCACCAAAAAGAAGAATGACTCGGTCCTTGTGATAGTGGATAGATTCACGAAGCGAGCACACTTCGTGGCCACGAAGGAATCGTCAACGGCAAAAGAGACAGCAGAAATGTTCCTGGAGAACGTATGGAAGCACCACGGCACGCCGCTTCGAACCGTATCAGATCGAGGGACAACGTTCAACTCAGAGTTCATCAAAAGGCTCTACGAATCCATCGGGGTTAAACCAAGCTTCTCGACAGCCTACCATCCGCAGACCGATGGACAGACAGAAAGGATCAACTCCTTGATGGAACAGTACCTAAGACTGTACACCAATTATAGACAAGATGATTGGGACGAATGGATCGCACTAGCTGAATTCCAGTACAACAATTCGGTCAACACGTCGACCGGAGTCACGCCATTCTACGCGGATACGGGTAGACACCCGACGATAGCACCGCAAACGTTCAACGAAGTCAAGGTCCCTGCTGCTGAAGAGATGGCGAAGAAGATAAAAGAAATCGGTGAAGAATTAAAGGCAATGTTGAGGAAGTCGGAAGAAAAACATCGAAATTTCTATGACCGGCACATACAGCAAGCGACTCCGCATCAAGTCGGGGATCGTGTTTGGTTAAGCCGAAAGGATGCCATCACCGGAACCGAGGCGAT
>WSTV01000829.1:0-12002 GCA_019632285.1 Tulasnella sp. 332
GGGGACCCTATGTCCTGCCTACTCTTTGACTTTGCCATTGAACCTCTAGCAGAATCGCTGAGAAGATCAAACCTCAAAGGACTTAAGGTCCCTGGAAGCACAAACAGACTAATATGTAAGCTGTTTGTGGACGACACACAAATCTACTTGTCTAAGACAGACAAATGGTCTGAAGTTGTTCGAATAACTGAGAAGTGGTGCCTAGCATCTACAGTGAAGTTCAACCAAGGGAAGACTGAGGTCTTACCAGTAGAAACGCCAAGGCACAGAGAGGCGGTGGCAGAGACAAGGACCCTCTCAGGGCCTTTATGAATAAGGCAGAGAATACCTGACAGATCAGAACAACTACCCAAAGGAGCAAGAATCATGCTTAATGGGGAAGCCATCTGCATACTTGATGGATGGATAGGCTATAATGTAGATGTTAATGCCCTCTGGGACAAGACAATCACAAAAATGGAAAACACAGCAGAGAGGTGGAACAAACGCCACCTCTCTATGCAAGGAAGAAAACTTATTGTCAACTTCATAATATTGTCAAGAGCACAGTTCCTGCTCATGACAAATGACCCGCTAGCCTCAACAGTCCAACAGCTCATAAGTCTAGTGAGGAAGACAATGTGGCATGGTAAAGCCAAGTCAATTCTCAAACTTGAAGACCTCTACCACCCCAAAAGCGAAGGAGGTCTGAATCTACCCAACTTTAAAGCAAGGCAACAAGCCGTGTGCCTAACATGGGTTAAAAAATGGAGAAGGCCAAAAGAGCAGAGACCCCAATGGGCCTCGTTCCTTGATGACCTCCTCCAAAAAACCTCTAAAGGAAGACTCCCCCTTCAGATGGTCTCTCTCCTAGATCAGACTTGGCATGAAACCCAGGGCCCCAAGAGCAAACTGTCACTTGAATTGCAAAACATGATTCAGGCAGCAGTCACGTTTGGAGTCTCTGTAGACACCCAATGCTTTCATCACATGGTCAAACAACAGATCCCAATATGGAAATCTAGATTTGTCAACTACCCGGATGGCTTTGAGTCGTCCCTGGTAGCAAAGAAACTATATGAGCTCCACCAGGTCAAAAACCAGATAGACCTCTGCAGATGTGGAAGCAAACCAGAAAAAGAGGAAAGAAGGTGAATCCTTCACACTCAACCCAGATGTCACCCAAAAGGGTGAACTAACTGAGGCAACTAGGGTCTTCAGAGAAAGGCTCTATTTGAACCACCCATGCTATCAGAGCTTTGGGGCCCCCTCACTAGCACCAGCACTAGTAATGTGGACAGACAGATCAGCAGACAAGAATGGCCTAGCCAATTCTAGCTGTGGAGCTGGAGTATGGTCTGACGAAGACCAATACAGAACTGCAATTCAAGTCCCCGGGGGTGAACCCACCAATAACAGGGGCAAGATCGCTGCAGTGATGTGGGCATTTGAAAACGCCCCCATCAACTGACCGGTTGAAATAAAACAGACTTGGAATATGTCATACACCTTCTAGCTACTGTGTGTAAAGACCATGAAGACAGAGGATGGCTTGGTACAAAAAACCGAGACATATTAGAAAAAACCCTGTATCTCCTCAGGAGAAGACAGGCACATACAATGATCCACAAAGTAAAAGCACACTGTGGAATCAAAGGAAACAAAAGGGCAGATGAAGCTGCAAAAGTAGGCCTTACAGCACCCCTAAGTCCTACCTTCTCCACCACCATACCAGATAGGTGGAGATTGAATGGTGCACATCTATCATTGCTAACATATAGCAACCTATATAAAGCCATCAATGAACAGATGTTTGTCAAATGAAGACCAAATGCCCTACAAATAGTGGAGGATGTACTCAACTACCAACACTAACAAATAGGGGACCTCCACTTTGAGGCCACACTGTGGGTGTCGATCAGGAACCCCCCTCTGAGGAAGGAAATTTCTGACTTCCTGTGGCTGGCCCTACATGGCTGAACAGTATGTGGAACCTTCATCATTAAATGGGGAGGCAACTGGCAAGAGAAGGCTCTATACCCATGTGGAGCACTGGAGTCCCTTAAACACATCCTGACTGAGTGTCAAAATGGGTGGTGAAGAGCAGCCTGGAAGCACACAGGTAAAATGATCAAACAAGCAGTGGCAACAAGGAACATGGACTTTGAGATGCCAGCATATAAAGATATCCTAGGAATAAAATTATCACAAAAGGGACAATCTAAGATGGGAAAGGCCCTGTACAAAACAATGATCACTGAAATGGCATTTGTCATTTGGAAACTATAAAATGCACTCTGCATCTGGGAGGAAGTAATTACTAAGAGATGAGCTATAGCAACTCTCAAAGATGCAATTATCTGGCAGGCAGCAATCAACTTTAATGTAGCCAAGCTGCCAGAAAACCAGGGATCAAAGAAGCAAAAGGAGCTCCTGACCCTGACAAACATGTGGAAAGGCCTTATAGATAAGACCAGTACCAGTTTACAAATAGTCTTTGAAGATCACGGCTAGGAAGAGAGTGAGTCTGGGATCGATGGCTGCCTGCAGGCCCAATGACCGATACTCTGGAGAGAGATGTAAGACTGGCTTGCTGGAGCACTGCCGAACCCCCTGGACCATCTTCCCTGAATAATGGGGATATAAAGGGACACATGAAGTTGTTAGCCTATATGGCTGATAGCGAGCATGTGTCTATGGTCTATCCTAATAGGCCAAATGGGGGGTTCAGTGGGTTCTCAAGAACCCCACACTGTTCCAGACTTAAAAACTCTGGTTTGCTCAGCTGGCGAGTTCCCCACCGTTCTCACACAAAAAAAAAAACATTGCTGTGCAGATACCTTCCTTCTGTGGGAATGTCTATTGTTTGAACGCTATGCTGGGGGAAACTGGGTACTAAGGCAAACTACCTAACATAAGTTCAACCTCACCACAGACTCTCCTTTGTAGTCACATCTACTCACTCACATCACAGCCATTGGAATACTACCAGACTATTCTCAGCTTTACATTGGACTATCTTCTGATCATGTGTCTCTCTTGGTGTCAGGTAGTTTGCCTTAGTGCCCAGTTTCACCCAGCATAGCATTTGAACAATAGACATTCCCATGGAAGGAAGGTATCTGTGCAGCAAAGGTAAAACAGTTTACTTTAGCAGTCAGTTTAGTGCTCAAACAATAGATATTCCCACAGTTGGGAAAGCACTGATTACTCCTCTCTGAAGGAACATAATTCATGATGTCATTACTGGCTTGGGTTCAACTTATGACATCAGGAGTGGAGCTAATCATTCATAGAATATTCCAGAAGGAATCAGTCAGCATTTCAGTCATTTAGAAGCCTGGTTCCATCAAAGAAGGTAGTTGAGCACCACTTGCTCCATAAACCACCTCCTTTAAGCCATGATGGTATTATGACATCATTTGTAGATATTCATGTATAAATAGGAGGGGACTCTCAGTAGGAGGCTCCCCATCACAATCACTTGGTATCATAGTTCTTCAAATCATGCAGAGCTAGTTCTTAGCAAGAGAGTACCCCTAGGCATTGTCATGACTTCGTCCTACCTAAGTCCGATTAAACACAGGCTCTCTCTATATGGTCACATCTACCCTCCCACAGAACAGACCTTCAGACTTACTTCGGACTTATCTCAGTTTTACCTCAGACTATCTTCTGATCATGTGTCTCGCTTTGTCATCCTTCTCTCACTTAACTTACTTCTCTTCTCTCACTTAGAAGGTCACCTGTCACTGCCCCACGCTTCTCTCCACATGTTCTCTCACACCACTGCGCAGTGTACTCATGTCATGTTTGTAAGCCTCCACTCCTGTATCTCTATATATACTAGTAGGCGTTGAGAACTTATTCCTCATGCAACATCTTGTATCTCCTCTCTTGTATGTCACGACTATGTCCTGCCCTAAGTCAGAACCAAACATGGACTCTCCCTATATGGTCACACTCCACTATCTCATGGATACAGACCTTGGACCCACCCCGGGATTACTTTAAATTCACTTTAGACTAACTTCTAATCATGTGTCTCGCTTTGTAAGCCTTCTCTTGCTTAATGTTCTTCCCTTCTCTTCTCTTCCCTTGCTTAGGAGGTCACCTGTCACTGCCCCGCACTTCTACCAATGTGTTCTCCCACACTGCTGCGCAGTGTACTCATGTTAGGTTTGTAAGCCTCCACTCCTGTATCTCTATATATACCAGTAGGCATAGAGGACTTATTCCTCATGCAACGTCTTGTATTCCCTCCTCTATTGTACTCCTCTCTCCTCCTCCCCTCTATACACTGTTGAGCTCCCAGTGCTCCTCAGCGTCTCTTATTCATTTTCCATTCGTCCTTCTTGTTGAGCTTCTAGTGCTCAGCGGCGTCCAGCAGTTCTATCAGCCTTCCATTCGTGACATTACATTGCATCTTAAAACACCACTCCACGACACTATATGCTAGCAATCCGGTATAATCTTCGAAACCAAGAGACACCAAACTTATACACACCCAACATTAGTCAACTAGCCCAAAGAACAAATCAGATCATCACCTTCTGCGTGGAAAGGGAGGACCTTGAAAGAGTAAAAAGAGCATTACCTGGAAGCTGGGTAATCAAGGAGTACCACACTTTCCCGAAAGTTTGCATACCATATTTCCCTAAACGTCAGCAACTTGCCCGACTTATACAAATTGACCCTTACATCCTCCCCATCTACATCTACATTGAGCTAACTCTCAAAGCTCAATTCCACATCCAACCAACAACTTTCAAAGACCTGGCAAGGTGGGACTAACCAGTCATGCCTCCAAAGTACACCAGAACAAACTGCTACCGAGAACTGTCAGAACATGACTCGGATAGCGAAACACACACCACCATCCACTCTCCATCCCTGTACATTCACCCCACAAATCTAACACAGCTCATCCCCACTATCGCACTCCCACTAGCAATGGCAACTCAACCACCATCATACGACCAATTGGTTACTCAGATCATAGCTCTGACCGCCCAAATGGCCTCACTCACCACCAACATCAACAATATCATAAACCAGCCCACACCACAAATCCAAGCACATGTTCCAACCCACATGCAATTCATATTCCACGGTCACCCATCCCCAGCCGGCCTATCAATCACCCATCAACAACTCATGCAATTACCCCCCAAAGGCCCAAAGGTGGCTGTCCCAGAGAAGTACGATAGGAAGAAGAGGGGTGACAAAGCGTATGAGTTCATCACCGTGTGCGAACAGTACATGGTGATGTCAGCCCAGCAATTCACCAGCGACCAGGACCTCATAAACTGGTCGATTGGCTACCTCATTGATGAGGCTCAAAAATGGTCACTGATCGTCATCAAGGATCTCTCGCAACCCACACCAACTATAGATACCTGGGTCAAGTTCAAAGATGCCCCCAAAGATGCCTTCAGCAATCCCGACAGGCTCATAAAGGCTGAAACCACACTTAGGAATCTAAGGCAGAGCAGTTCCGCAGCAACGTACACTGTGGAGTTTAGCAAACATGCACATGACATGACATGAAACGACGAGGCACTCATCTCCCAGTACAAGCTCAGCCTGAAAGCGGAGATCAAGCTCACCAAAGCCACCACAGGACAGGCAAACACCCTCCTTGACGTGCAGGAGGAGGCGACAATGACCAATAACCACCTGTTCAAGGCCCATGCAGAAGAATGCTGTCAGCACCCCCAACCAGCTGCCCCAACCAATCAATGCCCACCGGCCCCCCCATACCAACAGCAACAACGACTGGCTAACCCATACCTGCAGCAAGTGCTAAGAGACAGAGCACAACAATGACCTCTGCAACAACAACAGCAACAACAACAGCCTCGACAACAAGGACGTCCAGGTGCCCCCCGCGACCCCAATACAATGGAGATCGATCAAGGAGGACACCAACACCTTACCGAGGCTGAGAAGCAATGAAGGAGGCAAGCGGGGGCGTGTCTTAGGTGCGGCCAAATGGGCCATTTTGCCAGGGACTGCAGGGCAGCTCCCCTTAACGTAAATGCAGGATTGGACAGACCGGCGGCACCAAGGGAGCCGGACCGGGATGACAGAAGGGCCATGGAGATGAATGCGGTGGAGGAAGCAGCGGGCCGGGTATTTGCAGTGGCGGATGCCTGAGAAAATCAGCAGGAAAATGGTGCAGGGCGCCAGGGAAACGCCTGGGACTGAGGTGCGACGTCACGTCACCATCAGTCCCTATATGCTCATCGAACTTTTATGCCCTACTATGCTCTATATTGCTCAAGTCCTCTTTTAATGTACCCCTTACCACTACTATCACAGCCAACGCCCTAGTCGATAGTCAATACCACCCACCTGACATCAAAAAAGACCCTAAGACACCATTTGAGATTGAAGCATGGATAAAGTTCAATAAAACCGCAATTCCCATATTGGTGCTATACAACCCAGGCGCCTCCTCCGTATTCATAAACAAACACCTCATATCCGAACATGAAATTCCCACCTTTGACATCCCCTCAAGACCAGCCTACACGATCAATGGAGAACCTATCCAAGTTGGAGGCATCAATCAAGCAGTAAAATGCAAACTCCAGATCAAAAACCACCAGAACAACCAACAATTCCATGTCGCAGATATAGGAAGATACAATGTAGTGATTGGCCTGACTTGGATACATCAGCACCAACCTGAAGTAGAATGGTCAAAGGAAGCTGCAGATCGGATGATCTTCAAATCATGGCACTGCTCGCAGCATTGCCTGCCTATGCATGTTGACACGTATGGGGTGGATTCAAGAGCCCTGCGAAAGCCGAAGAAGAACAAAGAGCTGCAAAGAAGCTTGGAAACCTTAGTGAGCAACCCCAATTCAGAAAAGGGGGTCTTAGACATTGCCTTCATCACGGAAAATGCTTGGAGAAAGCAAACTATAGGTGCTCTTGATTTCAGTGTGTTCTGGCCACACAAACTCAACCCCTTCGAGATCGCAGCAGGACAGTCCCACGTGGCCAGGATCACAGAGAAGGATGGCAAGTCCAAACCCAAGAAGGAACCTGCAGCAGCAGTTCCCTCGCAGTTCCACAAGTTTCTGGAGATCTTCGACAAGAAAGAATCCCAAGTCCTACCCCCTACCCAAGAATATGACTTAAGAATCGATCTGATACCAGGCAAAACGCCACCATTCAAGAAGATCTACGCCATGTCACCCACCAAGCTTGATGCCCTTTGTGAATACCTGGACAAAAACACCCAGAAGGGGCATATACAGCCATCAAAATCACCAGCCGGAGCCCCCATCATGTACATGAAAAAGAAAGATGGAAGCCTTCGACTATGTGTCAACTACAGAGACCTTAACGTAATGATGGTGAAGAACCGATATCCCCTTCCATTGCCTAATGAAATTATGGATCGCGTACAAGGGTCGAAAATATTCAGCAAGATTGACCTGCGATTGGGGTACAGCAATGTACAGATAGCTGAAGGAGACGAATGGAAAATGGCATTCAGAACTCGATACAGCCACTACAAGTACATGGTGATGCCATTCGGACTAACCAATGCACCTGCCAACTTTCAGCTATTCATGAACAACATATTCAGGGACATGTTGGATCACCAAGTTGTCATCTACCTCAATGATATTCTAATCTTTGCAAAGACTCAAGAGGAACATGATTGCATAGTGATGGAAGTTCTAAGAAGGTTGAAGGCGAACAATGTATGGGCAAACCACTTGAAAAGCAAATTCAACCTTTGAGAAATCGAGTACCTGGGGTTCATCATAGATGGATTGACAATGCGAATGGACAAGACAAAGATTGTGGCCATCAAAGAATGGCCAGTCCCTAAAAACATCCATGACATACAAGTTTTCCTCAGGTTCACTAATTTCTATTGAAGATTCATCCAAGGATATTTGAAGATCACTCAACCCATGATGGACCTACTGAAGAAAGGCGAGAAGTTCGCCTGGGGAAGTAAACAGCAAGCGTCTTTGGACACATTCAAGAGAGCATTCACATCATCCCCAGTGCTCACCTTCCCAGACTTCGAAAAACCATACATTGTGGAAACAGACTCCTCTGTATTTGCTCGAGGAGCGATCCTATCTCAGAAAGGAGAAGATGGAAAGCTTCACCCTATAGCCTATGCTTCAAAATCACTGACACCAGCCGAAAGGAACTACGATGTGTACAACCTTGAATTACTCGTGATCTACGAAGCCTTCAGGGACTGAAGGCAATACCTAGAAGGGGCAAATGGTCAAACAATAGTCATAACAGACCACACCAATCTAGAAACATTCATGATGACCAAAGAGCCTTCCAGGAGACAAGCAAGATGGAGCCTATTCCTCGCTGGGTTTGACTTCAAAATAATCTATCGACCAGGCATAAAAGTGAGGCCAGACCCCCTATCAAGAAGGCCAGATCACCAGCCACAGGGGGAAGTAGGAAAATTCAAACCTATCCTCAAAAAAAATCGCTTCGAAATTAACGCTGTAATGTTCTCGGATGAAGAGATTGTAGAAAGGATCAAGGAAGAACTAAAGAAAGACAAGTCAATGTCTGCTGTTCTGGCCTTCCTCAGAAGCAACAATGAGAAGGCTCCAGCAAAAGTCAAAGAGAAGATGAGTGACTACGCACTGGTTAACAAAGTACTGATGTACAAAGGGAAGATCTACATGCCTCAGAACCATTCAATAAGGAAGGAAATCCTTGAATCAAGGCACGATGCAGTGACTGCAGGACATCCAGGCTGTGCAAAGACGTTTGAGCTGATAGCAAGAACCTACTGGTGGCCATCCATGACGAAGTTCATCAACAAATATGTGGACCACTGCAACAGCTGTCTCAGAACTAAAGTCATCAACCAGAAACTACAAGGTAGTCTGCAGTCACTGGCAGCACCTGAAGGAAGATGGACAGATATCATGTACGACTTCGTTGTAAAGCTCCCCACCACCAAGAAGAAGCACGACTTGGTGCTAGTAGTCGTCAATAGATTCACAAAACGCGCCCACTTCATCACAACCAACAAATCCTCGTCAGCAGAAGACATGGCCAAGATGTTCTTGGAAAATGTATGGAAGCACTATGGGACCCCTCTGTGCACCACATTGGATCGAGGAGCAACATTCAACTCAGAGTTCACAAGGAGATTATATCAGTCAGTTGGAATTAAGCCAAACTTCTTGACTGCGTATCATCCACAGACAGATGGACAATCCAAACGCATCAACTCCCTGATGGAACAGTACCTGAGAACATACACGAACTACTGGCAAGATGACTGGGGCGAATGGTTATCCCTCACTGAATTCCAGTACAACAACTCAGTCAGCTTATCCACAGGAGTCATGCTGTTCTACACAGATCTGGAAAGACACCTGACAATAGTGCCGCAAACGTTTAACAAGTCGAAGGTACCAGCGGCAGAAGAGATGGCAAAGAAAATCAAGGAAATCAGGGAAGAGGTCAAGGCAATGTTGAAGAAGGCAGAGGAGAAACATAGGATCTTCTACAACTGACACACATAGCAAGCGACTCCGCATCAAGTCAGGGATTGTGTATGGCTGAACCAAAAGGACAGCATCACCAGAACCGAGGCGATTAAGATATCGAGGCCTTCTGTAAAGTTGGAACATAGAAGACTCAGACCATACAAGGTAGTAGAGAAGGTGGGAAAGTCTGCATATCAACTGGAATTGCTGACATCCTTGAAGATTCACCTGGTCTTCCATGTATCATGACTCATGGCAACCTTGAAGGACCCAATCCAAGGTCGAACGACAACACCCCCACCTCTGGTTCAAAATGAGCAAGGTGAAGAGGAATACGAGGTTGAACAGATACTCGACTCCAGATGGAATAGGGCCCACTTCCAGTATCTGGTCAAATGGAAAGGATATGACACTTCGGAAAACTCATGGAACTATATCAAAGATACTGGGAATGCATCAGAAATGATCAAGGAGTTTCAGGACACCAATCCAGATCGACCTCACCCCGAAAGGTTGTCTCACACTCACCCCACCCATTGCACTCAACAACCTTAGAAGGGGCAACTGTCATGACTACGTCCTGCTCTAAGTCAGAACCGAACACAGACTCTCCCTATATGGTCACACTCCACTATCTCATGGATACGGACCTCGGACTTACCTCGGGATTACTTTGGATTCACTTCAGACCAACTTCTAATCATGTGTCTCACTTTGTAAGCCTTCTCTTGCTTAATGTTCTTCCCTTCTCTTCTCTTCCCTCGCTTAGGAGGTCACCTGTCACTGCCCTGTGCTTCTACCAATGTGTTCTTCCACACCGCCACACAGTGTACTTGTGTTAGGTTTGTAAGCCTCTACTCCTGTATCTCTATATATACCAGTAGGTGTAGAGGACTTATTCCTCACATAATGTCTTGTATTCCCTCCTCTATTGTACTCCTCTCTCCTCCTCCCCTCTATACACTGTTGAGCTCCTAGTGCTCCTCAGCGTCTCTTATTCATTTTCCATTCATCCTTCTCATTGAGCTTCTAGTGCTCAGCATCGTCCAGCAGTTCTATCAGCCTTCCATTTGTGACATTGTACTCTCCTCCCCTCCTACTCCTCTCTCATCACTGTTGAGCTCCTAGTGCTCCTCAGTGTCTCTTATACATTTCATTGTCTTCTCTGTTGAGCTCCTAGCACTCATCATTGCCCAAATCCCCTTCAATGTTGTCCAGCGGTCCTTTAGCATCCACTTCATGACAGGTATCACCTTAGTAAAAACTTAGATTAGTCCCTGAAGAACTAATCTTACACTTGATCAGCCTTCTCTTGCTTCTCTTCTCTTGCTCAATGATCATCTGTCTTTACCCCACACTTCTCTGTCTTGTATTGTCTCACACCAGCATGTGGTGCACTCATGTCTATTAGTCATCCTCCACTCTTAGCCTCCTATATATACTGGTAGGTGTAAAGAACTTAATCCTCATGCAATGTCTTGTATCTCCCCTCTTCCTTTACTCTCTCATTACTACTCTCTCCTCCTTTACCTTATCCTTAACACTGAACCCCTAGTGCTTTTGTCTACTTGAATCTCAACTCTTTGTCCTTCCATCAAGCTCCTAGTGCTCCTCATTGCCCCTTGCAAGTCATCCAGCAGTTTCCATTCCTCATTGTGACAAGTTGGGCACAATGTGGTTGTAAGATTATAGAGATAACTTTTTTCTGATTGAATTCTTGCCCTGCTGTATGCTAATGGTACAATAAAACTCCTATTTTAAGTCTCAATCTATGGCTTGTATGTATACATTACATATTCCAAAAATCCTAAAGTCAGTAGCTACAAGGGGCGGGGAGATATGTGGAGGAACCAGCAGGGATATAGGTGGGAATGGCAAGGATTGTTTCCACCCACCAGAGGATGGAATTTCTCCCAGAGCCGCAATATAAGCATTCAAATGCATTGCATTTAGCCTCCATGGGGGGTTGAAGCAACGGACATTACAGGGATCGAGCTCGAACTCCCTCCAGGACCCCCCAACCTACCACACCCATCGGTCTTATCTACTTATGTATACATTTATGGACCGAAAGATATGTAAGATGCTTGAATCACTTATACATTTCATCCAAGTTTTAGTAGGCCACAAAACTCACTTCTTCTATCACTGGGCGAGGTTCATATGTAAACCAAGACCAGCAAGGCCTCTCATCACGGAGACTGATTGGACTGCATGGCTTTCCTGTCGATGTGAGACTAGAAAAGATCGCTTACCTCTAAGATATTGAGGAAAATTAGCCTTTGCGGGCCTCAGCCTCTTCCTGAAACGATAATCTACCTGATATCAGAGTGCCCATTACCCTGGAATAAGTCGGCTATAGTCGCAGTGTATCTCGGCCCGCCGGCTTCAAGAGCCTTGGAGGCGATTGATTCATCATTGGTTGCGTCCGTGTCCTTGACGGAGCTTTGTTCATAGCAATGCAGCTGCCACACTTCGTCAGTCACACGCCGCAAGGCCAGAGGCAACTTCCGA
>WSTV01000083.1:0-82179 GCA_019632285.1 Tulasnella sp. 332
CACGGCCGCCAGAGCACCCAGAGCCAGCGTCACAGCGTTATATGCGTCGTCGCTCATGGGACTTAAAAAGAACCGAGTAAAGGTTTCGTAGCGAGCGCCGGGATGAGAGTGGGTACGAGAAGTGAAGTGGAGGGGAGGGGGAGTGTGTGGGTGGTTGAGATCCAGTCTGATCATCGATTGACGAGGGTGAACCGACTCGTTGGTAACTCCTCAAGCAGCGAAGATAGTGTGAGTGTGAAGTACCCCGAATGAGAGTTAATCGCATCACAGTATGGAGCGCTAAAGAGCATACCAATACCCTAAACGAAGCTATGGTTGGACGATGGCGTTCCCAATATTTGTGAAGCTATTGTTACTGCCATGCGGCGTCGTCATTGTGGTTTCACCCGTGTATAAGGTAAAGAGGATGCGAGAGGACGTGTCAATCTGACGAGGGTATCAAAGGTGTCAGTACCGTTGGCTGTTAGAATTGGGATAGTTCAAGGTTGGAGGGTAAACTGAAAACAACGTAGCTACTCTAACCATATATCCGACAGAAGCGGCAGCTGATCGGCTTCAACACGCAGGGGCGAGCACTCTGGATACACATTCATTCTTAGTTTCGATACCTTTCAGGGTCGCCAAGGATGGTGATAGTGAGAATGTCAGCGTCGTCAAAAGGGGCCGTCGATGGTCAGCAATAGCATCCGCTTCAAGCGTGATAAGGACAGTCGCAAGCCTCCTTACACCGTCATTAGTCCTGGCTGTGCCATCGGTACCGGGGATCCTGAGTGGATTGATTTGATTTTCGAGGTCGAGTTTGTTCGACGAACAACAAACAACGATCGTTCCATATCGTGATCTCGCAACTGCCTTCTTGTGGTCGCCATCCAATCCTTTAGGCCACTTACGGACCTACGCACACGCCTGTTTGCCTACCTACCGTGATCAAGATGTCACCAAGCCTCACCGGTGACCATTCCACTCCCCATTTGATCCTGATCACAGTTCGAACCTTCTTAACCCGTGCACTGGTATATTAGTTCGTGGTTCACCAAAAAAAAAAAAAAAAGAAAAAGACAAGGATCCAAAGCCCAGCTATAGTGGCCGCGATTCCGGGGGATGATACGACGTCGCATCCCTATCCGGACTCATCATCCGCGCATACTCCAAGAGCAACCGATATACCTATCATACGAGAACCATATTATTCATATATGTCCTGCCGGCGAGCAGGGCGAGGGAGTGACTCACATAGGCCTCCATGTCTTCCCTCCGCCAGTGCTTGCGCACATACTCCACCGCATTCGAGCCGATTCTCTTCGCCATTGCGTCGTGTGCGCCTCTCCCACTCGGTGTCCCAGTGAAGAAAGCGACGCTGTTGTATAGATCGGAGAAATCGTGCTGGATCGGCTGGGAAGCATAACGTGAGAAGGCAGGGAACAGGCTGTTCAGTCCTGATGGCCTTTTATTTAGATCTGCGCAACAGGGGAAGAAGACTGACGACGTAATGATAGTAGGGCATCATGCGATCTGTATTCCAGTCTGGGAAGTTGGTAGACTTGAACACTACGCTGCCAGAAGCGAGAAGTGAACGGAACCGTCCCGACCAGCCATTACCATCTACATAAGAAACATGAAGGGGTTTATTGCGAAGATTAGTCGATGCAACGGATTGACCAGAGTAGGAAGAACTTGCCAACGTCGATGGTATACTTATTCTCCTCCCCTCTACTCCCTTTATTCACCCTAGGCAGAAGCCCAACCTCCTTCTCAAACTCTGCACAGTTCTTCTTGTCCCCACACTGTAGCGCAGGAACGGTCACACCCACGTCCATAAACTTCGCGTTGAACTCCTCCATGCTGACTTCCACCGCCTGCAACCCGCTCTCTCCCTCTCCCTCTCCCGGATCAGTATCATCACCCTCATCGCTCTGTTTAGGATTTTCGCTCAGGATCTTTAGCGTACCATCCGCAGTGATCGGTAAGCGATTCTGGGCTACCAAGTGTAACCGAACGCGTGGTCCGTTCTTGATATGCTGGGGAGGGCAGTTGCCGGTGTTTGATCCTCTCCAGAAAACTTTTGGAGAGCGCTCTTCCCATGGCGTGACGATCTGGCCGTCAGTGTCTTTAAAACCGTACTCTGAAGGCGTGATGATCCCACCGCCATGAACGGTTTTGCTTTGGACAAAGAGCGGACGGAGTCGAGCGTCTCTCGGATGGTTTCCGTTGAAGAGGCATTGATTCTCGAAGAGCGCTTGGTTGTAACAGATGTCCATCGTCGTGCGATGATCGTAAATGAACTCGACTATCAGAAAATCAGGCATGAAGAACGTGCAAGTATAAATTTAAAACGACGTGAAGACCTACACGACGTCTGGTTTCGAGGGGGTGGAGATGGTTTCAAGGTTGGGTCGATTGCCTCTAGGAGTGACGGTGCATCGTCTCGACACCCTTTCAATACCCCTCTCCTGGTGTTCCTGTGCGGGTTCTCGAACTGCTTGATTTCTAGAAGAGTTATATCTAGCGACGCACCCAAAAAAGCGAGGTTCAGTCAGAATGAATCAGATCATAGTCTCCGCGACTGCGATATAGTCTGCAATGCCAACATACAAGTTCCCGCCAACAGCGCTTTCTTCGCTTCATCTCGTAGCCCCTGATCGATTGTATATGGGCCCATATCGTGAAGATGTGTGTACCATGTCATATCTGGAAGCTGCTTCTCGAACGCGCCAGTCAAGCGGTGGACAGAGCGGTGAATGTCCCTATCGTCCCAAATCTCCGTCACACCACCGGTGATGGTGGTTTTCAAGAACCATTTCGAGTCCTGTTCGGATAGGACGTCGCGAAGCTTCTGAGCCGTCTCAGGTGAAAGTGCAAGAAACGGGATGATGTCTCGATCGATCTGGTCGTACTGGATGGTGTATTGCAAGTTGGATGAGAGCTGCTCGTTTTGAGCGGAGAGCCAAGGGTCATCCTTTATGTACACACCTCGTCTATCAATATTACCCCCCTATCCATAGCAAACGCGTACCTAGAGATGATGTTTTAGGTGAATGTGGTTTGTCATTATGACCAGAGTTGTACCATTCGTCAAATCCTTTGGGCGGCAGGCGATTATATCGCTGCTGATACTCGTCTACTGCGTCTTTGAGAGTCCTGCTCTGCCTTTCCAAAGAAGGGAGTGAGCACGGTGCACTGCCACGTTCGCTGCCCAACATGCCACTCACCTCCTAACCATGGCATTCCACTTTCGCTCAGCATCCATTATTAGATGGTACATTGGGTGCCTGACATTAGACGTCTCGTTGGCGTTCAGTCTGATGATCTTCCCTTGGTCGTCCATGGGCACAACCAGCTTGCCGTCCATTTGAAAAGGCCATGTCCGCAAGAGCGCTTCTTCATCCGGCTTCTCCAAGATGACCTCTGTCCACCACCCGATTCGTCCGGATATGACGTAGCTCACAAACCAAACGAAGGCGAATAAGTATAAGAGGACGAGGACACGACGCTTGAAGTGACTGGTCTTGAGGCGCATCGATAAGGTGAACGAGCCTGAAACAGGAGCGGAAAACCTCAATCAAGGTCTTGGCACTCGATCCCGAGTTGTTGAAAATGTGACGGGAAAGAAAAAAATGGGGTGGTTGTAATCGAAGGTGGAGAACGGCGATGGGCGATTCTATTCCCCTGTCCCTGGGAGAAATCCTCCAGGCACCTGGGGTCTGCTTTAGCTCTCGCTGACCGCTCACGCCAGATCAGCCTGGCCCATTCTTCCAGCTCATTGACTCTAGAAAAGAATCAATGCTTACCAATGGTGTACGATAAACAAACTGAAACACTGATTAACTATTGATCTCTTCGACCATATTGCACACATAGATTTGTAATGTAAACCGCATGACGAATATGAACCAATCCTGAAGAGCGCATCATCTATCAATACCCCCATTGAGCTTGTGATGTATAGGTGAACAACGGTCAGCGGCCGGGCTCCCGCAATTTGCCGAGATATGAGTCACCCTGAAGCACGTAATCTCATGAAAAAGCCTTTGTTTGGTCAAAGTAACGTCGAAAACAGAATGGCAGTGTTCGCATCCACGCCCACGCACCACACGGCATCCAATACCGAAGCAGGTACCCAAATCACACACTGAAACCCTGTACTAGGAAGTATTCACATGAAGAGGAATAGCCCACAGCCCGAAGCCTCCATGAAGTCAGCTTCGCATCCTCATGCGGCTAGCAGTCTCGTATCACAGCACCCGAACAGCCATCAGAGCCTGGTATCAAAATCTTCCAGAGATGAACACTCAGGCATACTTGAATGCCGGGAACAGGAACGCTCACACTAGTGGTGCTGTGAGCGTGGTTCTTGATTCTCAAGTGGCTTGGTGAGTGCCATACACCAATCTATCGAGGAGACCGCTTGACCTCAATCGCTCTCAAGGCCCCTTAACCCGATACTACTTCCAACATCCCTAGCAGGTGCTTCTATTGTGCTTCTGCTCCTACAACATGTATTAGGCCGCCTCAAGTTGAAACGCAGACACCATCACCCCAAACCTGACAAAGTTGCATCCTCGCAAACAATCGTCGAATCTCAAGATGGATACGTGGCGTACATCTTTAACTTCGCGAGGCTTGTCCTATGTCTCGCGCTTTCCGGAACCAGTGCGTATGCCTTTTGGACCAAGTGGTCCTCACTAGCTGGGGTGGAGCTTCGGTTGTCATTTGGTACTCTGGCTGCGGAAGAGATTGCCCAGTTAGGCTTTTATGTAAACGGCCGTCTTCAGAACCCCTCACAATCTGTCCGACTTGATCTATATTGTTTCTCAGTTCTACACGTCCATCTTGGCGCTGGTCACCTTGACAGCCCGTCCGACTGTCGCCGAACTAGCTTCAACTCATCTCGGTCTTCTCCTCTTCGTTGCATTCGCTGTTGTAGCCTACCGAGACCTCGCTCCTCTCGGTACATTTACGATGACACCGGAAGATGGTGGATGGGTGCGAGCGACACTGCTGACCATCGCTGGCGTTATCATCCCCATCTCTACCCCACGCAAGTATAAACCCATTGACCCCTCGGTGAGTTCCATTCTTAAGGTAGCAAAGGATGATTTGACAGAACAGATTTGAGGATACAGAAACGAAGTCCACCAAATCCAGAGCAGACTGCTTCGTACCTCTCCTTCGCGCTTATGTCCTTCCAGGATCCTTTCATCTTCAGAGCATATCGCGAACCAGTCTCTACGGATGAACTGCCCGTCCTCGCCGACTACGATGCGACCGATAATCTCGTCGCCATGTCCTTTCCGACTTTGGACCCTTCTGTCAGCGAGAATGCAGGAAGGCGCCCTCGACATCTTTTCTTTGGCCTCATGTGGGTATATAGTAAGTAACCTCAGGCACAAGTCTCGCATGGTGTACCTTTTTTGACTCTTTAAACTGATAAGGATGGGAGTACACGAAGATCGCCTTCTGGCTCGTCCTCAAGTCTCTCACAGGCTACCTGAATCCCCTTGCCGTGAATAACCTCTTGAGCTACTTAGAAGTCGGTACCGATCAAGGCGTATTCATCCGGCCTTGGGTCTGGGTCTTCATCCTATTCGCTGATCCGATTGTCGGAGCGATCATCTAGGAGCAGCATGTCTTCACTTCAAGCAGATTACTAGTCCGTACTGAGGCGATTATCACCGAGCTCGTTTTCGAACGTGCTTTGAAGTTGCGCTTCACCGACGAGACGGCGGACAAGACAGATGAAGATAACGATGAGGAGGACGTGGGATCCGATGATGATGCTTCCACGATCGTGCCGAGGCCAGCTCATCCACGAGGGGAAACAATACCGCAAGGAAACCAAGTATCGTCTATGGTTGAATCCGATCGCAAGGGCAAGGGCAAAGCACCATCGCCTGAAGGTCCAGCTTCTAGGCCCGCTCTTGCAGCGCAAGTCAAAATCTCAAAACCAGGATCCAACCTCATTGGAAGGTTGACTAACTTAGTCAGCACAGACTTGAAGAACATTACCGATGGCGAGTTTGATCACGCAACTCGTATTGTCTTTCGTGAGACTAATCATAACTGGTCTCACTTCACCAGCTGAGGATTTTATGATGTTCTCGGGCGCTGGGCCTTTGAGGATCCTGCTTGGACTGTGGTTCCTATACACCTTGTTTAGCTGGGCAGCATTCGTCGGTCTTTTCGTCATGATTATTTCGCTTCCTATTCCTGGTAAGATGGCTGTGGACTGATCAGCAGCCGTTTAACCGCACTGACGAGAAAGGCTTATCTGTACAGGTAAAGTGGCATCCCTCATTTACGGATGGCAGGTGTCCCAAATGAAAAAAGTGTTCCATCTTGTGAATTTGTGGGCTCAGTTCTCGACTAAATATGCATAAATTCTCAGACAGACGCCCGTGTACAGATAGTAACGGAGAGTACGTCCCCTCCTTCCTCCCACAATCCCCAGCCATGGACTGACGTAGTCTCACCCAGCCATGAACGTCATTCGGATGATTAAATTGTTCGGCTGGGAGAAAAAAGCCGAGACGCAAATTGACACAAAGAGGCAAGAAGAACTCGAACTCGTAAAGCAGAAGCGTCTATGGGGTCTCATTAACAGCAACTTGAAGTACGTGCCACCCTTTTCATCACGGCCATTGTTACCCAACGCCTCATTTTCTATAGCTACATTCTACCTATGCTCGTATCCATCGCTGTATTCTCAGTCTACACGTTGGTTATGAAGCGGGAGCTTACTGCGTCACGCATCTTCAGCAGCCTGACCGTGCTCAACATGATGCCTGGCTCGTTATCTATGAGTTCGTTCCGTCTTGGTTGAGTTCCATGGCTCGCTTGAGATGAACCCTGCTCTCTTAGCATTCATGGCGTTACCGAAGATCATCAGCGGGAAGGTTTCGATAGATCGTGTGGATGCGTTCCTCAGAGAGGTATGCATCGGCGCATCTCACAAAATACCCCTCGGAAAGCCACATTGAGCCAATTACCTCTCGCGTTATAGATGAACCTGCTGGATTGCTTCGCGAATCCCCTTGACGAGATTAACAATCACTCGCTGCCTCCTAATGCGTCCGCTGAGACCATCAGCATCAAGAATGCTTCCTTCAGCTGGAAGACTATTGGTACTGCCTCTTCAAAGCGTCGAAACTTCCGGTTGCGAATCCATGGGGATCTCATATTCGAGATGGGTAAACTAAATCTCATCATCGGGTCCACTGGCTCAGGTATGAGAACGGCCCTCTCGAGTAAAACTGCTGCTGATGAGTGGTCACGTATAGGCAAAACATCTCTTCTGATGGCCCTATTAGGTGAAATGCACTTCACTAAAGGTGGTACAGATTCGTTCTATCATCTGCCAAGAGAAGTGGGTGTGGCATTTTGCGCCCAAGAGCCTTGGATTCAGAGCGCATCCTTCAAGGTACGCGGCGCATGTGTGATCTCTACAGACTTCAGTATGGTGCTGAGCTTATCGACGCGTTGCTGAAACAGGAAAATATCTTATTTGGTGCTACTCTGAACGACACTCGGTACAAAAAGGTTTTATCGCAATGTGCTCTTGAGGACGATTTGAGTCTATTCGCTGCTGGGGATGCTACAGAAGTAGGAGAAAAAGGTCTAACGCTGAGGTACGACGAGAAAACCCTAAATAATCGCATGATTAACCACATAATGCTGACGTTCTGTCTGAATTTCTCAGCGGTGGCCAAAAGGTTAAGGCAGAAAGAAGATGTCACTTTACCTGTGTTCTAATGCCCCCCTCCCCCCCCTTCGCAGGCTCGGTTGGCGCTCGCCCGTGCGCTTTACTCATATGCCCAAATCGTTATTCTTGACGATATCTTATCGGCTCTGGACGTACATACCTCTCGCTGGATCGTCGACAAGTGCCTCTGTGGAGATCTTCTCCAAGGTCGCACGGTGCTACTTGTGGTAAGCCAATCACCACCTCCTATGCCTGTAATCTTTTCGAACTGAAGGAGCGATGCGTAAATAGACTCATAATGTCGCTTTGACTGCTCCCATCGCTGGCTTGGTCGTGGTTGTTGGCTCAGATGGCAGCGTGACAAGTCTGCGAAGTGTTGCTGAAGCATTGAGCCGAGACCCAGCACTTCATGCCGAGTTGGCAGAATTGCAAGATGATGCACAGGCGAAGGCTCCTACAGTGGATAATAGTGCTCAGACATCTGTTGTAGAAGACAAGAAGCCCTCTGGCCAGCTGATTGCCAAGGAGACAATTGCAAAGGGGAGAATTGGATGGGGTCCCTGTGAGCTGCTCTTCATCGTCATCGCCAGATCTTGCCCTGAGCAAGTAATTTGCTCTTAGTCACATTCTTCTTCGCAACCTACGGAGGTATTCTTTTCTGGGTCGCCTATGCTGCCACTATGGCCCTAGGTCAACTCCTCCGGGCCGTTCAAGTGTGGTTCTTAGGGTACTGGGCTTCTCAGTACGACGATCATGCACCATCGGAGATGAACGCTGTGTTCTACCTGACAAGCTATTCGATGATCATCGCTAGTGGGGCACTGATGTGGACGATTGCAAGCGTCATCTTTGTCTTCGGATCTGTGAAAGGGTCTAGGCGAATCCACGAGAGGCTGACACAAGCTATACTGAACACGAACCTCAGGTGGTTGGATTCGACTCCAGTGGGTAAGTAGTTCCAAATCCATTGGCTAACTGCACTCCACATGCTGATCATCTCGTGACGTCTCCTCTCAAATGAACTGACACCAGGTCGCATCGTCTCCCGCTTCACCCAAGACATACAATCGGTCGATGGTGTGTGTAGCATATTCAAAGCCATGACCAGTCCTAATATCTCTTGGCTGATAGCATCCGTCGGCACCAGGTTTTCCTCCCTTGTCGAGCTGTCCATGATAATGTTGTTCAGGCTGGCCTCTATCATTATGTATTCCCCGGTCTTCTTCTTCCCAGGCGCCGTCATTGCCTACGTAGGATCATGGGTGACGAAAGTGTATATGGCAGGACAATTGCTAGTGAAGCGTGAGATGAGGTTCGTGTGTCAATCCGGGCAATCGTTACCCTAACGGCGGCTCATCTGATTACATGGTCTAGCGTCGCAAGAAGCCCTGTTTACTCCCACTTTCATGCATGCATTGCAGGTCTAACGTCGATCAGAGCTTATGGGGTGGAGGAAGCATTCCAGCGTGAGAGCCGAAGGCGAATCGATGTCTACACACGGGCTGCCCGTACATTCTACAATCTTAATCGGTTAGTCTCACTTTGTCCTCTCTGGGACACAAATGGGCTCAACACATCACCGCAGATGGGTGTCTATCCGAATCGAAACGCTGAGCTCTTTGTTCGTTGGAAGTCTCACAGCGTATTTGGTCTACGTTCGAAGTACGTAAATGTCCCGTAATTCGTAATCAACTCTCAAACTTGAACCATTTCCGAGTAGAAGCCGACGCCAGTGTGACAGGTTTTTCGCTATCCATGGCTGTCGGATTCTGCGATACTTTGATCTGGTTCGTGAGGGGTCTAAATTGTTGGTAATATTCTTGCCCCTTTAGCTTTAGCTTTAATCTGACCACTTCCCTGCCCACAGAGAGAGGAAAGGCACCAGCATGTTGGCCGTCCTCTGGCTCAATCCACGTCGAAGTTTTATCAGCGAAGTACTCCGCCGACGGTCCCGAGGTCCTACACCACTTAAGCTTTGAGATCAACTCAGGAGAAACCATCGGTGTCGGTGGGTTAACTGCTGGTGGGAATGTGACTACGATATCTGACCTGAACTCTCAGTTGGTAGGGCTGGCGCTGGTAAATCGTCCCTCAGCCTCGCGCTTTTGCGGATGATCAATACTTCAGGCAAGGGTTACTACGATGGGATCGATACTGCTGCGCTCAATCTCGATGCACTTCGAAGTAACATTACCATTATTCCACAACAGCCTGAGCTCATGAATGGCACCATTCGACAGAACCTGGACCCTTTCGGAGAGCACGATGATGCCATACTTCATGCCCGCCTTCGTTCGTCTGGCCTGCAGGGTCTCCAGTCTGATGAAGACAAGAACAAGATCGGTTTGGATACGAACGTGTCCAGCGGAGGGGCGAATTTCAGCTTAGGACAAAGGCAAATCATAGCTCTGGCCAGGGCAATGGTGCGACGCAGCAAGGTATACATCCTTGGTAAGGCCAGTCATCCCTGTTCACCGTCATCTTCGAGTGTTTATAACCATGTACCTTTAGACGAAGCCACCGCTTCTGTTGACTATAAGATCGACACAGCTATTCAAGACGCCATCGCCTCTGAGTTTGAGGATACGACGTTGATCATTGTGGCGCATCGCCTCCACACTATAATGAGTGCTGACAAGATCCTTGTCTTGGACGCTGGAAGGATGGTCGAGTTCGACAGTCCCAGAGCTCTGCTGAAGAAGGAAAGCGCATTCAAGGCACTAGTTGACGGGAGCGGTGATCATAAGGTGCTCCTTAATCTGTTGGAAGAACATTCCGGGAACAAATGAAGTTGGTCGAGAAGATTGGAGGACCCGCTCCTACACTCTTGTCGCGTTCATCATAATCTCGCCAAGGCGAGACAACGTTTTTTTGATCAGTCGCTCTAGGGATACGTCAGAAGAACATATGTATTGTTCAAATAGAGATAGTGCATGACGCCCTAAGTCGCTGGTTTGGTCAACCTCCGCTTGCCGATCTGGGCTTGGAAACCAGTCTTTACCGCGCTCACGGATCGTCGTGAGCCACAAGATTCGCAAGTCATGAAGTACAGTCGGTTCTCCTTCGACAACAGCGTGTCCGGCGACTTGCAAATTTTGCAAGTGACGTACTCCACTACAAGACACGTGACTTTATCAACTGGTCGTTGGAGGAAAGGCATATCCGTAACGACCCACCTATGTATCTTCGCAGCACCGTCTCCAACTGTTTCTGCTGAAATCTTCCCTTGATGACGAGTCGTTGCTGACCGTCGACCGTACCAGTCGTACCCAACTCAGCGAAGAGAAATTGGATGACATGTTCCGGTTGCCTATGCATCCTCTTGCAGATCTCGCTGATGTTTGCGAAGATGGTCTTCTTATTTCCTTCGCGATGCGCTGATGGTGGCACAATTGTGTAACGTTTCCGACCAGATAGCTCTGGGTTCTGCAGACGCAGGGTTTTGGTGATACGACCCAGTAGCTAAACAATGTGAACTTAATGAGTAAAAATATGGTTATTTGTCGTCTTGGGCTGTGTTGATGACTTACCTCGGCGTATGTGTAGTCTCGGTCTGTGCCGTGCCAGGTCTCCTGATCATCGCCCACATCTACCGGGGCGGTTCCGATCGCAAAGACATCTTCACCCAGATCCGCCTCTTCGTCGTCATCATCACCGAGACCATCTTCATCACCGTCCATTGTTGCAGCCTTTGATGGACGCGTGGCAGGTGCGGCATCGTCTCCACCGCCCATTTCCTTCTCGAAGGCGTCGAGGTCCGCAAAGGTCGCCTTTTTAGGCTTCTTCTTCTTCTTTTTGAGATCAAGCTGAGCGCGAACGAAATATGAGCCTCTCATATATAACAAAGAATAGCACGTGGGCTTACGAAGTCCATATCATCACCAGCAGGGGCGGCTGCCCCATCTTCTACTTCGCCCGAGGGTGCGGCTGTAGCGGAAGCCTCCATATCCTAGTGAGATGACAGGAATCAAATTAAAATCACTTTAGCATGAAAATGCTTGGAACTTACAAAGTCTAGTGGTATATCTTTCTTCTTCTTTTTCTTCTTCAGCTCTCCAAAGCCAAAGTCGTCTACAGCTTTGGTAATACTTTCAACATCACCAGCCGCCCCGATCACGCCATTAGCTGACTGCTGCTTCAAGATAGAAGGGCCAGGGGTTGAAGTCGCCGCTACTCCTGGTGCTAGTGCTGGTTCTGGCACTGGTGTATTTCCAAGAGAGTCGTTGGGAACGGGGGCTGTAACAGCTGGGTCCTCCTCACCCTCCTCATTGAACGCAACGGTCTTCTTCTTCGTCTTCCGCTTCTTCAGCGATGGATCGAAAAGAGGCTCTTCTGTATCGGCCATCTGTGTGGTGAATAGACTTGAGGTAATAGAGGGCGTCAGTTCTGACTCTAACCCGCTCATATCTCCGCAATATCCGAGCGCTGAACCTGGTCCGTTGACTCTTTGACTCCCAACTATCCTCTGCAACTGATGAAATGAATATCAATATCGGCCAGACAAGCTCTTCAAGTCGAAAGGCGCCAGAATTCCAGGCTATACTGCTTGCTGGTCCTGGAGCAAAGTGAGATACATGTCAAGCTACCCTCGAACGTCTTTATTAAGCTTCTCGTATGTTAGCCTTTCACCACTAACACAGGACTATACTCGGGGGCATGGTATACAGGAAACGGTGCCAAAATGCCTTCTGCCCATAGGAAATAGGGCAATGCTTAGCTACCCATTAGCGTGGCTCGAGGCGGCCGGGGTCACTGGTGAGTTTAGCCCTAAACAGTCATCAACCGCTGCACCTCGCTCTTACCTGTGACTTCCAAAGAGGTTGTCATCGTTTGCCCTTTCTCCCATCGCTCCTTGATAAGCCACTTTGTGCACTCGGAGTCGCACGGCTCTTTCCCGTCTCTCAGCGTCAAAATCGAGACCCTAGAGGACGATGAGTCTATGGGCACTGCAGATGTATTGAGGGAGTTTGCCGATAGCTTCCAGGTAAGTTCAGGATCTGAACCGAGTAGCCCTGAATAATGCCACTGAATCCCCTCTCTGTGCAGGCCGATCTTATAGTGCTCCCATGCGATTTCATCCCACCCCCAGAGCTCTCGCTCTCAACACTTCTGGACGCGTATAGAATGGACACAGAAGAGTCTATGCTGGCGGCCCTCCTCTATGAGCGCGGTGAAGTTGTCAAAGATGGTGAGCATTCATGCCATCTCGCTGTGACTTGGGGAGATTGATATCGAATTGATGCTTTGGATAGGTCCACCCCTATTTGTAGCAGGCCTGAATGAGAAAAAGAAAATCCTGTTGCATGTACCGACCGAAGAGCCAGATGAAGATCTGCAGCTGCGGATGAGTCTCATGTGGAAGTAAGCCTTTACTCCGAGGAAAATCTGCGCACTGAATCCTGACATGCTTCTTCTGCAGGTCTCCACATGTCCGATTCACTTCACGATATCTCCCTGCGCACGTCTATGTCCTAAAACGCAACGTCCTCGAGCTCCTCTCCCAGCGCACCGACATCTCGTCCATCAAAGAAGACCTAATTCCTTGGCTCTGTCGCACTCAATACCGGCGCGCTACAAGGCGGAAGTATGGGCCAACATTGGTCAAGCAAGGCGGTAACCCTCAGTCGCTGGCTCTGGGACACTCCACCGTTCAGCCTCCAATCAAAAGTGCCTTGTTGAGGACACATCATCACACGCATTTGAACGGTAGCGCTGGCAACGACGACGAGGGTGATCTGGAATCTGAGCTCATGAGCCCGCAGAGTCCACCGATTAGCTCGGCGGCAACATCTGAACCTATGAGTCCTCGTATCCATGCTGCGCTGATGACGTTTGATGGGCAGCCTAAGGGTGGATCTGACGTTGATGTCTGCCTACGATGCACATATGTCGCACATAAGTTGGAGAACGGTGTAGCGGCGAGGGCTAATACCCTGAAATCGTATTTTGAGGCAAACCGACTCGTAAGTCTTATTTCCCCTTGCTGAGCTTCGTATTCGTATGGATGACGATGTTCTCCCGTAGTGCCTGAAGGAAGGTTCTTACATCGCACCTTCACCACATCAGCCATCCACATCAGCCGCTTCTGCTAACCTCACATCGAATCCCATTAATCCATTATCGACACTTCCAGACCAACTCATTGATCGACGGGCACAGATCTCATCCGACTCCCTCATTGGCGCCTCCACACGGGTGGGAGAACGGACCTCGATCAAGAAAACAGTCATAGGATCGCACTGTACGATCGGCAAAGGTGTTAAGATCTCCGGATGTGTGCTGATGGACTTTGTGGTCGTCAAGGATAAGTGAGTGTGGCTGCAGCCCCTGAAACTACGCTTTCGGATACTGACTTCGGAACCTGCATATAGCGCGAAACTGGACAACACGATTCTGAGTCGGCATGTCGTCGTCGAAGAGAAGAGTACAGCAAAGGACTGTGAGGCCGCAACCGGAGTGGTTTTAGCAGCCGGAGGTGAGCATTGGGAACCATTTGCTCTCGCTGCTGGGAGCTGATTTCACCGTTTCGTCAACAGGGGAGTATAAAGGGGAGCGTCTGGAGCAATTTGACTATGATGAAGAATAATCAACCATTGTTGAGAGTCAAAGCCATACACCTTCTATGCACTGTATTGACTGTGAGGATCACATCACAGGGTCTGGTGCAGCATTGACCTTCCCCTTTTGGTGACAACGCAAATCAGGCGACACCCCTTGCATATCTCATCTCCACCGGCTTTATCCTGTGGGCTGGAGCTCTTGTATAATCTTGTGATCGAACGCACCTGTCCACAGTGATCTAGCTTGACGGCACTACCAGACTGAATCCTCTGATTTGACTGGTGAACAACTGGCGACTCCCGTACTTCAAATGCTCGCTTTGACCGGTACACATAAAGACTTCACTGTCAAACGAGATCTGATAGTTGGGCCATCTGATACTAATCACGCTTCGCTTTGAGTATAGTGCTCAGTATGACCCCATGTGATTGCATGCTTCCGCGTCACTCCAGAGAAGAATCTAACTTCCAAATTACATACTTGCCCGTCAGTCTCTGACACACCCCTACTTCAGCAAGCCTTTAAAGACTTCCTTTCACGCGAATGATCATGTTATGAATCGGAACATACGATAAAGTATCACAAGGGCGCGAGCGGAGGTCCGTGTGACCCCGATTACAAGCGTGACTGACCAACCAAGATCCCGTCTTCCCTTGCACATCACGATCCACCCAAGCTGACGCTCTGTACATATAAGAGTGTGTGGGGGGTGAAGTAGACCCATCAGGTCACCATGGAGGACGAAGTTCACCAGCTCTCCGAACCGTCAACATCCGGAGTACACGACAAGGACATCAGCGGAGCAGGCTCTGCGACCACGACGGCTACCTTGTCATCCAGTGATGGGGATGGCCACAGCACGACTACCAAGAGGACTCTAAACCAGATGCTTAGCAGCTTCTTGTCAGCTACGCCATTCAGCGGTGTATCATCCTCGCCCGATCCCGCCGAACCGCGTCTGCGAACCATGCGTTCCATAGCCAGCTTCGATACAGCAGCCTATTCGCTTATCTTCCCTCCTCAAGCCGATGACGAGATGGGTTTCACTACAAAGCCGAGGAGGTTTCTTTCTCGAATCTTGGCAGGTTTGAGCACCCCACCAGCGAGCTCGACGGCCCACATCTCGAAACGGAAGGGGAAACGGAAGGCCCGAGCATCCTATTACTTCGACGCACAGAGCGATCTCGACTTGCCATTAGATGGAGAAGAAGGAGAGCTAATTGATGACGAGGGTTGTTTCGTGGACGCAAGGGAGACGATTGGCATGGGTAAGTGCATACACTTTCGCTCTAATTGTATTAGTAAGCTGACACTTTCTTTCTATGGTAGACATCATATCCTATCTTCCATCTGAACTGGTCCTCGGGATCTTTGTTCACCTGGATGTATCATCAGTCATTGCATGCTCGTCGGTTAGTAAGTACTGGCGTGTCTTCGCGCTCGATGCGCAGGTCTGGAAGAACCTCTTTATGAGGAATAGAGGCTGGAGAATCCGCACCGTAATGCCGACGGCGTCAAATACACAGTTGAAGACGTCCGAACGGGCTTCAGCTACAACGCCGAGAAATCATTGGATTTCGTTGTATAGGTCACGCAGAACGCTTGAGCGGAGATGGGCAGACGCATCTTACAAACCACAGGAGATCAAGCTTCTCGGACATTCTGACAGGTATGCCTAACATCCGCATCTTGACCCGTAGTGTCCGTGATGAATCTCACACATACTTTATAGTGTATATTGCCTGGAGATTGATTCTCGGTTGAATATGCTCGTCACCGGCTCCCGCGACAGGACCATCAAGATCTGGGAACTCTCGACTGGCGCATTACTTTCCACCCTCGAAGATCATCACGCCGGCAGCGTTCTCTGTTTGAAACTTGATTTCACCGATGCTGCTGCAAGAGGGCCCGGGATAGGGTTCATGGTTTCGGGAAGCTCGGACCGGACAGTCAGGGTGTGGGATGTTGATCTCTCTGAATGGGTCAGGAACGGTGCGAATTCACTGAGTATTCGGCCCAGTGCCAGGGGGACGATGGTGAAGTGCAAGGTGCGCAAGATCCTGGAGGGTCACACAGGCGGCGTCTTGGACCTCAAGATTGATGAGAGGTGGATCGTCAGCTGGTAAGGCTTAACGAAGAACGAGATCAACCCGAGAGGAGCAGTACTGACGTCCCAAATGTTAGTTCAAAAGATTCTTTGGTCAGGATTTGGAGCCGCGAAACGCTCGAACCCCACGCTACCCTCGGTGGCCACGACGGCCCCGTCAATGCTGTTGGGCTACAGGGAGGGAAGGTGGTCAGTGCATCCGGAGACGGCAGGATGATCCTTTGGGATTTAGCAAGCAGAGAACGGTTGCGGGTGTACGAGGGACACGACCGCGGTTTGGCTTGTGTCGAATTTAAGGTAGGATTGCTCTCGACATCGTCATTCAGGACTGATGATGCTGACGACAACCCCGCTATTGATCAGAACGACTTTATTATATCGGGATCCAACGACCGGAAGATCAAGATCTGGTCGGCGCAAACTGGCGAATGTCTCACTACGCTATCCGGCCACGATCTCCTCGTTCGAGCGCTCTCCTTCGACTCAGCGTCTGGGAGGCTGCTTAGCGCCAGCTACGACAAGAGCGTTAAGATCTGGGATGTTGTGGAAGGAAAGTCATCCGGTGGGAATGGGACCGTGTCTGCAATATGCACGAGGAGGTTCGAAAACAGGCACACTAGTCACATCTTTGACGTCAAGTTTGATGCGCGGAGAGTCATCAGGTCCGTCATCCTTCTAGTATTTAGTAAGCAGTTTAACTGACTCTGGATGGCTTTTCTCTTCGTAGTTCTTCGCACGACGAGAGCGTCATCATCGTGGATTTCGGCGAGGGTCTGGACACCTCCCTCTTTGTTTGAACGATTAATTGGGCAGGCTTGTAAATAATAGGTAAACCACTGAGGGCAGGAGATGACTGGGTTATTGTGACTTTCTGACCGCCCCTCTATGTTCCCTTCTCCTTCAATCAGCACTTTCAATACACTCAATCTTTAACGAACCGAAATCATATCAACCACGGACATTGCATATTATCTCGAATATCTGTATACGTAGAACTCTGCTTTCAACCGCATGCATCGGGGTAGCACCCCAACTTATCAAAGCCATGCACATTTCAAAGGAGTCTCTCTTCAAATTATTATCGAACAGAAGCACCCAAATCAGCAAAACTGATATTCTCCCTTCTTTCTATACCATCTACCTATAAGGAAACCCCTCATCTCCAAGCTCTTAGACACTTCAATAGACTCTACGTGCTTGGCCGCGCTGCCCACGAAAACCTCCTCGACCATACGCTGATCGCGTTGCGGATCCACCACGACTACCAGCATTACCGAATTCACCTCCCCCACTGGCGACAAACAGGTGGTCCGAGGCGATGAGAGCCTCCGGCGGGGCTTTGAATTCTCGTAGCAGGGCCGACCTGTGAGGTGCTACCAGCTTTGGAATGTAGTATGATACACTGACGACAGTGTTGTTTGGTATGCTCCGGAAGCCTGCAGAGCTGAGAGGTGATATATATGTTCCACCCGGAGCCTGGCGGGCGGTCCCAGCTAATATCTGGCCTGCCAAGTCTGAACCCATCGTAGCATCCAGCGGAATCACCTAGATCTCCAATATTGTCAGTTTACTCTATCATGGGCTTATACACGCTATAAGCCCACCTCCTTTTCCCTAGGCTCTACGTACAGTCCAGATAAGAGACCGTACAGACTATGACGGTCAGATACAAACAGGGATGCTGTTCCAGGTAAATTGCGCACGACTTCCTCTCTCGTGAGTTCCAATGAGGCCGGTTTCATCGCATCCACCAGTTTCCTTTCGTCGAAGAATGGGAGCAAGGTGACACCCTTCCACGGAAGGGCCTGCCCGTTCAGGTCGATCTCAAAGTCCTCCGGATACAAGTCAATGATGGGTGAATCATCTTTGAGCATGAGATAGTGGAAAGGTTCTGGAATGTGGCAGCGGCTGAGGACAGCATGTTAGTGAGCGTGTATACGGGGGACGCTAAATGCAAAACGGCATCGCACACCTGGTTGGAGGAAAGACTGCCATCTGCTGCTCAAAGGCTTTCAAAGGTTGGCCCCGATCAAAACGAACTTCGACAGAAGAAACATTCTTAAGATCTCCTGCGAAGGGAGCATAGTGGTAAGGGTAGAACCATTTCCAGGATGGAGTCTACAAAATAGTTTCAGTAGGAGCAATGGAAATACTTGATTTCAGTGGTAATTTGTCGTTGGATGTTTGCACTCACGCCATGATAGTAGTATGCCAAGACCCAGCATAGACCTTCGATATAGGCCTGCGCTATCCTTAATAATAAAAAACAATCTACCAGGTACCCTCTACATCATGGGTGAGGTTGACTCACTGGTCACGAAATCTTTCATCATTACTCCAGTCGACAGAGAATTTACTCTTGTAATACCTCGCTTGATACCCCGGCTCCCATAAGCTACGAGAGAGAACATTGAGTGGAAGGGAAAGAAAGAAAGAAAAAACCAGTCTGAGACTCACTGGATGTCATTATGTTCTTCCGTTTTCGACCTCTTCTCGGTCTGCACTTTGGATGACTACGGTAATCCAGGATATTAATAGTAGGTATGACATCATGCCAGTAAAACCAGCATCAGGATGAGCGAGTTTTTCAATGACTTGCTTACTGTCGAGATCTGTAAGTTGCTCAATCCGACCGAGAGTGCGTGAGTGGGACTTTGATACATTTGCTTCTGTCTCTCTTCTGTAAATGAACACAATTCGTCTGTCAATGCGGACCGGACGTAGTTTCGCCAAAAAGGAGGATAACGGGATATGATAGATATATTTGCATTCAGGTTCTAACCTTGATGTGCCAATATAAATATGTCGCCTTCTTGTTTACCAAGTGCCTCAAGGATGATCTGAAGGCGAGACAGATTCACACTTCCGTTATCGGTGAGAAAACCGCCCATCTTGTGCAACTCGGTTTTCCATATGCTAAGTAGTGTGGTGATCGCTCCTTGCTTGATGTCCAACGACGGGATGTTAGGGAGGAAGTCATTCCCGACCATGAATATGAGGAAGACCCAATCATCGATAGCTAGCTCGAGGTCAAAGGTGAAGGGAAGATGGTGGGTTGTAAGCTCGGCGTTCAGGTATTCGCGAAGTATGGTGACATTTAAGTAGATGAAGCTGATGGGATTTGTGTTGGCCATCGTGTTGGGGGGCTCAGACGACCGGTCGAGGCCGTACTTCTTAAAAGTGGTGCACCCGGAAACATTGTGTCCCAAGCCGCCGCATTGATAGCACGGCGCAGGCATCTTCCTCTGCTCGTCAAGGTTCTCTCGGAGGACACGGAAGTGCGGCTCGTGACTGACAAGTGCGAGCATGATCAGATCAGCATCCTGTGGGTTCGTTAAGATTGTGGGTTCGTTAAGATCAGCGCATGTGTCCCGAATGCTACTATCGGCAGAAAGGACATGAGAGTAGACGTACGTTACCGTATATGACATGCCTAGTATTCGCGTTGTATCCCGGCACCGTTCGCTGCCGTCTAACCCAGTCCATAATCTTGTGCTCGCCTTCCCCAGCAACGCTCGAATCTGAAACAATGACATGGAGCTAACCCTTCGCGTCATTATGAAAGCCGTTGGATATTCTCTGGCACACGCACGTTCTTCCACGTCGGATCTGAGTTCATCTTGAGGACCACCCAATAGCGTAGAGAAGCGGCCAAAAGCGACATAAAACGTGTACCCGGGGTGATGACGTTTTGGTCCCATGATTTTTTGCTCAGTACACCGTACGGAACGACGTTTCCCATCGCTGCAATCGTTCAAGTGAGACTTTAGATTAGGCGGCGATCAGATGGGGGGGAACCTACCTTCCCAGTCGATTATAGCCTGCTTGAGCTCTTGAGCAGCAGTAGATGCCTCTCGTGCTGCGCGAAATCGACGTCCACGTTGTTGATTCATCTTGGCCCTTGGAGCAACGCCATCTAAGGAGAATTTTAGCAAATGACTTGAGGGCCGTATATCCAGTAAAGTAATTGGACGCTCACCAATTGCGAGGTACAGAAGCTTTTGGGGTTGGACAACTTGGACGATACGCTCCGTGTAATTGATAATCTCTACCATGATTTTCTCTTCCGTCTCGGGCGGCGATCGTCCCTCGGGATGTGAACATGGATGAACCTATGACGGGACCTGTCAAAACTGGTTGCCTTTATGCGAGCGACTCCGATATCGGATACACGCACAATTGAGTTCATGTCCAGATAGAGGTTGTCGCAGTCGCTTCCAGATGAAGGGCCCAACGGCCCTGGCTCCGAACGATCACCCAGGCCCTCGACTGCTCAAAGCGGTTGCTAGTTGGTCATCCTGTGCAAATTCTCTGGATCATAGGAGCCAATTACTAACTGATCTTTGGGTACTTCAATTGGAGATAGCGGAATAGAGCAGGAACACCCTATCCAACGAGATTAGACGCAATTAGACGTGATGTAGATACATACCCTAGTTATATAACAGCTTACCATTGTGTGACTGAGGTTTGGGTGGTTGTGAGAGGAATTCAAAGGGGAATGGGGAAAGCCAGTCAGGCCGGCTCGTAGCAGTTCAATGTGTACGCTTCCACTTTAGGTTGCTGAGACGATTGCCTTCAGCCACGCCTACAATAAGCAACAAACCGGAGGCCACATGGGTGTAGATGTATTGTGATTGGATGCGAAACAAAGCAAGAATGCGAGACGACAACGAATGAGAGGGATGTTGGAGTTGACATTTCGAGTCGGCCTGACATTGGGCGATAGGCGGAGAGACATGCAGGATAAACGATGCAGAGATGATGAAAACAGAGATGCTGATGAAGAGAATCAGATAAATACGGGGAGAGTCGGATTATTCTTGGTTCGTAGGTGCCAAGGTCGTTAAGCGTGGGGGAATGGTTGGTTTGTGGCGCTCTCTCCGTGATGCGTTAGTGCTAAGATCGGCGCCGCCTATGTTACGTAGCCATTGCATGAAGATCCCCGCTGGTACTGGAATCATCCTGAGTGTCATGGCCAAGAGCTCTAGTCATGTCACACATCTCCAGAAAGTCATCATAAGACGGCTCTGCCCCAGATGGCATGCACGATACCGATGATGTGCTCGGGACCGACCGGGGCCTTGTCTTTGCTGGAAGCGAGGTTTGGGCGTATATCGATGGGAGACTCATGCGCTGGGAGGTGCCCCTTGTAGACGACATGCCAGAACCAGGTTCGAGGACTACCCCTTTCGAAAAGACGAGGTCGTTTGGTCCACAGGGCCCGATCGAGATCATTGAGAGCAAGCCGGCTTGGGCCCTTTGTCCTCAGTCCAGCCTAGTCCACAATTACGAACTACTGTCACTGTTCCATCAGGCCACTCTGAGCCCAATGGCGGTTCCCCCAGTGCACTCCCTAGGATGCCGTGCGTTGCGGTAAACCTCGCGAACCTAGCTTCCCTCACCATACTGTGCTCCTCACCGCGGTGATTGCCCCGGCCAAGGCCGCCATACGCAGGTGCTCCAGAATGCGGCCTCTGGTGATGTTTATCGATCACCTCGTCTCTGGCGGCAAATGATGCTCGGAGGTGGAGGATGATCTGTGAGCACATGATGGACTTGAGAGCGACGAAGTGGGATGATCTGAAGCAGGTATGAAACAGTCGTCAGGCCTAGGGGAAGCATGGAGGGAGATGAGAAAGAGAGACTCCCCTGTTGATCGCACCAGAGCCAGGCCCGCTGAACATCGTGATCGCGCCTGTTAAATGCATCACTTGATGCCACGGTACCATTATCATCATGAGAACAGCGAGTAAGTAGATAAAGAGGGGATTCTGCAGACGAGTACATCACAGAGGAGGTACTATATGAAGATACGGAGAATAATGATACTGTATAGTACCCCACTACACAGAATCGAGGGAAGTTGAATCAGCAAATTTCATATCGGACTATATGTAGATTCTATCCTAAGAGGAAAACGGGCTCACCCGCGACACATCCTGTCAATGATCCTCGACGATGGCGTACCATATCGCAGGAGGCACGCCTTCATCGCCCCGCACAGGATACCTAGCAGAACAGACTGTCTGTTCGAGTAGCCGGCCTCGTCGGTTCGCTTGGTTGGGAGCTCGAGAGCAGCTTAGTTTCGTGGGGCAGGGAGGCCATGAATAAGATGTCTAATAGCTTTGGCGCCTCACCGGTAAAGCATGGTTTGAGGATCCATAAACTCTCCTGGCTGGTCGTTACTGCCATTGTCGCAGCAGATCCCAGAATGGCCACCCTGACCTGCATCAGGGAGGAAAGTTTTGTCAAATTTGCCAAAACCAGTTCCAGGCCTTTAGTTGTGTTGCGCGAGTGTAAGTAGTCCGCTGTGTTCTGCAGCCCAACATCTAGGTCCATTATGTGTAACCTAGGTTCAAGAGTTTGCCTAGCTATTGTGTATGGAGGCTAGTCACGTCTACCACGTCGTTTAATTACGCAGTTGAAGAGCACAGCAGAGCGGCGGTCCTAATATACGTCTTAGTCGGCGATCCTTCGGATAGCGTGCAAGTCGATGTCATGGCAATTGGGGAAGTAGGAGGGGAGAAAATGAAATGGCAGCTGTGTATATGCGTACCATAGGAAGAATTTGAGGGCCTCGAAAAGTTGCCCGTACACTATCGGGATTAATAATTTGCAACGCCGGTAGTCGGATCAGGAGGCGGAGGCGGAAACATTCAAGGGGCGAGCGTTCAATGAAGTGGCAATCACAGCCCGTATAAGAACTCGTGAAGAGAATTGCATGTAAATTCAGCTTTCGTTGGTCGCTAGAAATGTATGATATGCTACAAGCCCTCTGTAAATATGCCTCTCAAAGGTTGAAGTCGCAATTTGTAAGGAGAAAGGTGGTGCAAAACTCAGGCACGGCTCCTAGCAACAGAGTATCTGGGGCGACCCTGCAAAGTCGTTGTTGTTGCAATAATTCCGATCGATCGTCTCAATATACGTCAGCCAGCGCCTATGGGGCAAATTGTGCGAACCAGGAGCCGAAGAGAGGAGTCCTACATTGCGGAGCAAATCCTAGCAATATTGACGAGAAAATTCCCTGACAATCCAAGCCCCTGCAGACTTACACCAGCCAGCTATAGTACTCGGGAGTGACTGAAAGAGCCACCCGCTCTGAAAGGTAATGAGATATGTCCGACTGTCATGTTATCGAAGGTATACGCCACTTTGTAGCAAGGCTTTCCATTACACTGGATATTACATCGGCGGGGCGGGCTGGCGCTCGAACGCATGGCAGAAAAATAGCTTCTGTTGGCTAACCGATAGGATAGGCGGGGGGGAGAGGTGATTCAGGAAGCATGGATGCTGAAGGATGGGATTGGGCGGAAAGGGGCAAATCGAATGTAATACGTAATATATGAAAAGTGCAAGTGCAACGCGGAATAATTATGTTCGTCGCATCGGGTAGAACCTATGGGCTTCAAGATCTTGTGCTGGATACAACAACGAGAGGTCGGGTGGTGAGACCGGAGTGCTTGTCGTCCTAGGACATCCATCTCTACAAATACCATGCTATATGATTAGCTCCTCCGAAACATTGCGTCTCTCTCGATACTCTCTGAAATGCGTTGTGATCAGGGACGCGATAAGAAGCTTCTACGACACAGTTGAAACTGAACGAGGCCTCTTCCTTGTTGGCGGCGGATTTCGGACCTGTATTATCGGAAGGCTGCTCGGTCTGGCTCTCGTCAGCCAGGTTCCGGAATCGGTTTCATCGACCGTCCGTTGTCGACACAACGACAATTGTTCATCCATAGAGCGCGATCGTGACGATGGAGTGGCGATGGGCTCGAGGGCGTCATCAGCGGTCCAGTCGAGCTCATGACGGCGAGTAACCCTGATCGTCCCAGACGCACCCGCCGCGGGCGTCTCCCCCAAATTCCACGCTTCCTCGTCAACCTCGCCCCCAAGGATCCCGTTTGTCGTTGTAATCGTCATCGTCATCGTGGTCACAAACTTGGCGAACCTGGCCTCGCTGACGACTCCATTTACGCCACTGTCGCTGTTGGCATTGCCAAATGCAGCTTCTCCAGAGCGTATATCAAAATGATATCCATCGATCACCGCGTCCCTGGCGGCGAACGACGCTCGAAGTCGGAGCATGACGCGTGAGCACATGATGGACTTCAAGGCCACAAAGTAGAACGACCTTGAATAATTGTGTTCGGAAAATGTGTCAGGTCGGAATCTCATGGGAAGCGGTTAAGCGCAGGAGGACAAATAAGGTTCACCCGTTAATTGCAGCGGAAGAAGGACCTACGTATGCGTTGACGGCACCCGTCAAGTGTGACACTTTGGGTGAATGTCAACACCATCATAAAATAGGATGTTTATCAAGTCAGTAATCGCAGTGTTAGTGTTGGCGAATGCATGAAAACGTACAGAGAATGACCACAAAGTAAACCATCCCGCTAGAGGTTTTTTTTTGGAAAGGGGTTCGTCAGGCGACTGTACGTTTGGACCTGAATCGGAGGGACGTGTGTGGTTGCATCGTTAAAAGCGTGCTCCTACTTACTCGTGATATAGATTTTCGAGGATTTTTGAAGACGATGTGCCGTACCGCACGAACTGAAACATCATTGCCGTGAAGAGAATGCCTTGTATGGCAAGAGACTAATCAGCAAAACGGGAACCTATAATGACAACCAACAGCTCGAAGTGCAACACGCGCTGAATCCAACTCCGTTCATCAATAATGGAAACCGAAACTCACTTTCATAAACCAGCGACATCACGAACATAATTCCCAATTTTTTCGTGCCTTCGACCATGAAGCATGTATCAAGGACCCACACGGCGTCCGCGCCAATGATCGGCATGGTCAAGGTCGCATTCGCACCACCCATGAATGATTCTTTGACTTGCATCAAAGCTGTCAATCTGATCGCGTCGGCCGGAGTTATGCCTTGCTTGCTCATCTCAACGTTGAAGACGACCATGGCTGGGATATAACATAAGCAGCCTCCGAGAACTAGGATGGTCAAGACAGTGCGAGAACGTCCGTAGATGGCCCACGTTCTGGCAACAAGGATGGCGTCCATGCCGATCATGAGGGCGGAAGTAATGTAACCGGGGACTATGGCGGAGTATATACAGCTATACTATGATGTCAGAGGGCGAGGCAAATAAGATGGACGGAACGGCTTCAGACTTACAACTGGGCGGACGACACGCGCCAAAGATTGAGACACATGACCGTCAGTTTTTCCCTATTGGTTGCGCGATGGTTGATAGAGGCCAAACGCGGACCTACATCGATTGACGCATTCTGAACTAGCATGGCTATTGTTGTTTCCCGGTTACCGAATAAAAATATGCAATCAGCTCTTGGAGTTCTCATCAGGAATCAGCCCGAGAGAGACCCTAACTGACTGTACAGAACAAATCTTTCAGGCATGGGACAAGGGTTGCGTTGAGTAGGAGCTCGATTGTATGAATCCGATCGGCCAGCAGGGCTCGAGTGAGCCCAACGTGAGCTCCCTGAATTCCAATGCCGAAGCTGCGATTCGTGTCTCAGGCCCGATCGAGGCCTGACCGATCGGAATCAATGGGCAAGAGAAGGCATGCCACTCACGAAAAATACACCAACGGAAACCAGCGAATCATTAAAAATAAGATGTTGGGGATGCTGAAGCGCGGTCGTGTGCGCCAGACATAATATGCCTCGCGATCGAGTGAGATGAGGATGTCGTAGATGACGAAGGATATCGTCGCCACTGCCAAGAACAGAACAACACGTACAATACACGTACAGTGTGGTACTGAGGAACAAGTTGGCATCCGTATGCGCGATACAACACACTCACCGGTGGCCATAACCGTTGTGTTGCGCATGTAGAGGTAGTCTGCGGTATGCTGTAGCGCATCCCCAAGGGCCATCGGCGGTGGCGGTGGCGGTCCCGTCGCATTTGTGTTCATTGTATTCTAATCTGTAGAGACTGATGGCCTTGACCACTCTCAACGCCCTCAAATATAGGCGTCTGACAGGCCGTTGGTGTTATGGTAACGTTTAGTGAACGTGAAGCTGTTTTTGAAGGAGCGAGCAGAGATAGTAGCAAAGAGAGAGGAAAGGGGAGGGGGGGAAGGGGGGGGGGAAGGATATGCGGAAGAATCGGATTATGTAGAGCATGCCATATGGAAATGGAAACAAATTGAAGGGTCAATTTGAGCTGGTGGAACTTCGGCCAGAGCTAAAAGGCCGCATCGCGAAGCACGATCAGATCTGAAAGGATCGCCAAACGACATCCATTCAGTCTGTGGATGCCCACATATGCCCAGGAGTACTTGTAGAATCAACAACATCCAGAGGATCTGAGGGGTAGCTGTGCGAGGTCCAAGCGTCCATTTATGAGGGACGCGTGAATTCAGTGGCTTGCCTCGGCCCCTCCGACCCTACAGAGCTTAGTACCCGAGCTGGAGCACGCGACATGCATAAGCACTTACCTAGAAGTGCAACGGAGAGGTCGTTATGAATAAATTATAATATATGGAAGGAACTCGTATAGTAATTTCTATCACTAAAAGACCTTCCTCTAACTATCCATCAACCACGACGACAAATCCAACGAACTGGAAACAGGTACCGAAGTCTCCTTGAAGGCATCCAACCTGTCATACGTCATTACGCAACCCCCATCGTGATCGCCTGCGGCCGTCACCATACCGCTAGGGTGTGACTGAGAATATTGAGACTGAAACAGCTGCGATCCGAGTTCGGATTGTGAAGGGTTTCCGTTGATGTGTTCATAATCGAAGACCTCGTCTGATCCATGGCCAGAATTCTCGGTGTGAGGGACGTCGAGCGAACTGATACCGAGGAGTTGGAATATCCAGTCGTCGTTCAGCACAGGTGGTGGTGGTGGCGGCTGACAGTCATCGCCATATTCGTCGGTCGAATTTGTCGCCATGCTGTTGGACGTGCTCATCGGAGGTAGCGCACAGCCCAGGTCCATATTAAAAGTATTGCTTCCAGCCCGCACTCCTGTTGACGCGACACTGGAAGTATCGGACCCCACCGTGGAGCCAAGAGGAGCAACATTTCTTGGCGCTGACGTGAATGTATCATCCTCGGGACTGGTTCCCATCCCCATCCCCATCCCAACAGAGATGGACGCAGACTCTGTCTCAGTCACAGCCTTGATCCTATCCCTCTCCGCCTTCAAACTCGCCGGTCCGCTCAAGAACGTCACATCCCTCGACATTCGCTCGGCTTTCTGAGCTTTGAACGCCTGCACGACCTTCCTGGACAGATCGAACGCGGGTGCTCGACCTTTGCCGTTGGGTGTCATCGATACCGTCGCTGCAGGCGCATACGGCGGGAACTGCTCCTCTTCCGACGATGAAGGTTTCTTCCTCTTAGTGGGAGATTCTTGGTAGTTGCCTATGTCGCCATCATCGTCATCGTGGGCTTTGCGCTTCCTGGGAGATGAGCTAGGCGTTCCGGATTGGTTTGGCGCTGGTCGACGCTTACTGAGGATCTCTGCCAATCGCCAGTCCGGACGAGATCCTCCGCCCTTCGATGGAGAGGGGAAGGATACTGATGGAGGCGGAGGCGAGGCTGTCAGATCTACTACTTCGATCTCTGCTTTCCTATCACCCGGTAATCGTAAAGCTGAGCTGGGTCGTTTCGGGGTGACGGGGATCACAGAAGGGTTCCCAGGAAGGGCATAGGTACCAGTTTTCAATATTGGTGGAGCCGAGGGCTGCTGGAGGATCGCCGGAGCGCGCGTTTCCAAGAAGGCAAGAAGTCCATCGATCTGGCCTTGCATGACTGCTGCCTCGGTTGAGATGGTGTTGTGAATAGCAGCACTCGCGAAGGGCTTCGCGTTGTATCGGTTCGGGTGCTCTACTTGGGCGTTGAAACATGATGACTGTGGGAGTGCTGGCTGATGCCGTGGAACAGCCTGGCTCAGGCATGATAGATCCAGGTGCGATTTATATCTGTGGCCATGTGTACGTGTTTGAACTTGAAGCGGGGCACGTTCGATCCCATATGAGATAGGCGGAGCTGATTGTAACGACAACATCATCAGTCGTTTAGCGCATGGACGTCACGTGCATTCACATCGCACTCTAGGCGGATGTTTTTGAGATGGCTTACCAGTGTTCTTGTAGGACATTGGGATGCCAGCCTGCGTGATCGCAACTTTGGACCCGCTCGTCGGGTCGAATCCCTCAATGACTGTTGATTCGCCACCATTCCCGGCGCTTTCACTCATCTTCGGCTCTTCCAGCCCGAAGAGCCCAAGCATATTCGCGCCACCATCAGCGTCGAGCGTGACCGGATCCTCAAATGTAAGAGGTAGGTATTCAAAGGTTTGGGGCATGAATATCGTATGGCCAGCGTCTCCCCAGAGGTTGGTTGTGTAGTCGGATTCAAGCAGCATACGAGAAGCAGGTAAGAACACTCCGCGCGATATAAGATGGGGATTTGAAGACCGGGACTCCTTAAGAGGTATGTATTTGAAAGCGGTGGATTCGGGCTGGCAATGTCGGCTGGCGTTGGAGTCAAAAGGTTGCAGTAGATTTCGGTGAATAGGGAGGAAGAATGCAGTGTAGATACGAAGGATAGAAAGTACAGAGCGAAGTTGAGAGCGATGAAAGGGGAGTATTGGCTCAATGAGGGGTTGGTTGAAGCTGAAATGGGGCCACATAAGCCTGGCTCGTGGCAAGCGCAGCTAGCTCACATTGCAATCCTTTCCATCTAGGCTGGCTTGTAATGCATTACGATCGAAACCCACGCAGCTGCTCGAGGCCTCAGGAGGATTTCAGTTAGCCGGTGGACCACCTCACATGTTTCGGGGCGTCGACCCTGTCCTATTACGCGGGCCGTGACGACATGAGCGCGGACCATGCTCAATCGAGATAGACCGAAGCTGGGACATTCAAAAGCACAGATCTAGCACGGCATTAAGGTGTGATCAGGAAGCCAGTTGAGCCATATGTAGAGGGCGAGGCAAATGCAGTTTGTACTGGAATTGTACAAAGTAGAAGTTCAAGTTTCAAGATTGCGGCGCAGACCGAGCTCACCATCCCATCCGTCTCATACCCACCTTCCTCCTATCCCACTAAACAGCAGCCAGAGGATGCGTGTCTTATCTTCGCTGCCGTTCATCTTCTCCCTCGCGTTTGCTGCATCACCAACTGCCCAGGTGTACTTGCTCCCACCCATCCCAGACCAGCGTCACCCCTCATCCACACCCTCTCTCAACCAATTCGACGCCAACTCCGCCATATCACACCACCTTGGATTTGATGTGTACGAGACCGCTGCGGATCGTGCCGAGTCTTGGTGGAAGGAGATGGGGAGAATCTTAACGGGCGGGAACGGAGTCGGCCAGGGGACGAAAGATTCAGTGCTCATCGTCATCCAGAGCGATTATCCACAAGGTGCAAATAGTTCTTAGAGAGCTCTTGTCAACACAAAAGGCTGAACCACAAAATTCACGCATTTTCCAGATTTCGATTTAAGCAAACCGGACTTTACGATTGAGAACTCACCACCATCGTCCATGTTCACCGACCTCATCCACGCATACGTCGAACGCGCGTATCAAGCAGGAGATTCCGTCTTCTCCTCTCTGTCGCCAACCATCGAATCCATCAAGCAGGCCGTTTCACCTGTATACAAGGCGCTCTTGGATGCGTTTGACGTTACGTCCCCCGCCGTGGAGACATTTGTGAAGGAGTTGGAGATGCTTGCGGGATTTGTAGATGGAGATGAAGTCAAGGCTGCTACGGATACCACGCAGGAGTTCTCAGCGTTCGAAGTCAAGGGCCTCGCTGAAGTGCAAGTCGAGAAGGGCAGGGATAGTGAGCAGTATATTACTGCGGCAAAGGCAATGCAGGCTGTCTTGAGCAACGTACGTCTGTTTGACTCCTCAACTTGATTCATCTAACTCGAACCATTCTAATGGGCTCATACATTCATGGTCGAATCACAGCCTGCGCTGCAAGGCCGACGCACAGCGATCATCGTTGTCCCCGTCGAACACACCACCAATCCTAGCCCTTCACACCGAAAATCGAAGCGCCAGCAAAAGCTGCTGTCGCCCGATCACCCGTCCGCAGGCCCTGTGTTCTCGGTCTCCACTTGCTTTACATCCAACTCCACATGCGCAGACACGACGAACAACTGTTCTGGTCACGGGAGCTGTACGCCCACGACTCGCGCTGGAAAGACGTGCTACACATGCTCATGCGCAGTGACTAGGAACGAGGCAGGGAGGCGGCAGTGGTGGGCTGGCGGCGCCTGTGAGAAGTTGGACTTGAGCACGTACGTTTACTGGAGTGCTATTATTGTGCTGCCTCTTTTTGTTCTTACAGAACAAATCCCAAATCCTTATACAGGTCCTTTACACTCCTTGCAGGATCAGCGATCTTCCTCATCGTCCTCGTCATATTCTCTGTCGGCCTGCTTTACTCGATAGGGAGCCAGCAGCTGCCGAATACGTTGACCGCAGGCGCAGTATCGGGTCACGCGAAGAAAGATTGATGGGTTACATTATCCACAAGCTCTAAATGGGATGACACGACTCTTCCGTTCTGTGTAAACTCTCAGCTCAAATGCATCGCTACTCTCAAAATGGCTAACTTGACAACGAGTGATAGAGGCGCACAGAGTTGCCTGGCTTCAAAGCATTGATGAGCCTGAGATTACAAGCTCGGAGACAATCCATGCGTGTCTTTCTTCAATTGACATCCATTTACAAAATCTATGTCTACCCGGAATTCAACTGAGAGCAACCCAAACAAAGTACCTGCCCGCTATCCCAAGGGGCGTAGCATTCACGACCAGCGCCATCCTTTACTTACCCAGAATCGCCATGTCTCCCAGTGATTTCATCATGTAATCGGGAATCGCCATGGGTTTCTTATCTGGCTCGAGGTCGGATTCTTTCGCGACACCTATTTGCGGAAGGGACGAAGCAATCAGACTTAATGGGCGAGCTTCTGCCTTGGCAAGTGGGCGGTTGCGACGTACCTGAAAGTACTAGCAAAGTAGAGACGCCGCCACTCTTTCCAAACGCGATGTCGGTGTCGATGCGGTCACCAATCATAACCGTCCTTGCGGGATCAAAGTGCTGCCTGTCATTGGATGAAAAAGAATTTGAGATAATCAATCCCATTCAACCGATAGAAGCTTCGATCCACATTAACAGAAGAAGTACGTACTTGGCCTTGATACAGTCCATCATCGTCTTATGCGGCTTGCCAACCGCCACCGGATCGATCCTCGTGGCGTACCTCAAGGGCGCACTTATCGCGCCCGCACCAGGGAGAGTCCCTCCACTGGTGGGGTATGTCGAATCCTCATTCGTCGCGATGAAGCGACATCCTGGATTCCGGGTGAGGTATTGAAAGGCCTTGGAGACTTTGGTATAGGTGATGGACGTGTCCAATCCGGCAAGAACGATGGTTACTTTCGGATCGAGCGTGAAGGTGGAGAGAGAGAATGGGGGCGAGAGACGACAGTCTTGCGGATCCTAAAAACAGATAATGGAGCTTGCTTTTAGAAGGGTGGCTGTTGCCGGCCGAGGGAAATAAGCCTGTGTGACCTTACCGTGCCGCCAGCGTGCTGTATCCCTTCTGAATCGAGCTCTTCCTCGATCCCTGCTTCTCCAATTACGTAGACCTTCTCGTCTTTCGGGAGCTTAAGTACCTCGGCAATGTACACGGCCGAAGCGTAGGCAGATCCAAAGATCTCGTTCTTGGAAGAAGCCAGAGTCAGCACCTACCCTGCTAGACACGCGGCTGTCAGGGAAGCGGAACGTACGACTTCAGCTTGGACACCGAGTTTATCGAACTTCCCCTTGTATTTCGCTCTAGATTTGGTAGCATTGTTCGTAACGAATAGGATATCCTTCTCTGTTTGGGATCAACAACAAAACAAGCAGGAATCGCTTTCGCGGATCGATTAGCTCCACAGGAATGAGGCGCCTTTTCCAGCCACAGAGGATGAGTGTGACTCACTAGACCGCCTGAGATAAGCGAGCACGTCGATCGCTCCGGGTTCCAAATCATCTCCATGCCATAGCACACCGTCGCAGTCGAATAAGAAAGTATCAAATTTGTCGATGAAAGACTGATAGTCGGTTGGAGACGTCAAGTGCTGTGGTGCCGGGGCCTCTGAAGATGTCATGATATAAAATGCTCTTCCGTTCACCACAAATGGATGAGTGCTGGATGATTTTCTCGAGAAATATGTAGTCTCAAGGAGAATAGTGGCAAGTATCCGAGGAGCCTTGAATCTCGTAGGTGACCAGTGCAAGAGGCGAGGTAGTACTCGCTTGTGCGAAAAGCTGGGATGCATGAGAAAAGCTGCCAACACCGGCACAAGCAGGAACACGATTTCATCCTAATTCGTACACTTCACACCCCAACTATGCTTCCCATTCAGCGACTAATCCCTTATATGACAATGCGTCTTTAAAACGGAGCAGATGAGCAGAGGAGAGTGAGAGGCTATTGAGCTTAAGTCCGTCCAAGCCGTCCAGGGTATTTAAGCGCCCATCGCACGAAAGTTTTCAGTTTCTCCAGTTACTTACCGCCCTTGCCGCAACGTCCAGGTCGATCAACGCCTCAGTCGACGGGGATGTTCGATGGCGGGCTTCAATGCACACAGGAGAATCAAATCACGGTGTGGTGAGACCCTAATTGTGTCTGTTGGCTTCCAAAACCTCTGTGGAATGACCATTTGCTTCGTCGATGGGCCTATATTTCTATTTTCTTTCTTGTATTGTGCGTCGATAGGATGATATCATGGATTAATCGTGTGTGTGGAGGATGAGTCAGTGTTGTGGTCGGCTGCTACCCAAAATGAAAACCAAGTCCATATGCTACAATGAGGCTCGAGATGAAATGGCGTGTGTCCGTTTGAAATATGTAAGTACCCGAGGGAGTCACAATACGGCAGGCTGCATGCATAAATTACACACGATGTGTCCATGCGCCAAAAAGAGGCTCAAAGGCCGCGACGGAAACAGATGAGCCCGCAACCACGGCTGTGACTTTCCAACTTCCCAACACCCTTTCCAACTCTACATGCACGCACCCGGCGAGGCACGACGACAAAGGACAGCAAACGCCACATCGTTTATAGTCCCAACCGTATGGTACTTTTAATTCACAGGGACCAGCGGAATTATTTCTCCTCATCTGCCCAATCCGGAGGGTACACCCATTGGCAAATCATCACTGTGCTCTGCCTTCACGGCACCCGTGGCAGTGGTATTGCTACCCACGTTTGGGCCTGTATGTTTAGGAGTCGCACCAGACACGGCGGAGAACGAGCTGGTGGATTGGGACGGTTTTCCTGGCCCTGCTGGCGCTGGGGAGACCGGTATTGAGCGAGGCGAGTCTGAGAACGAAGCAGAGGATATCGACCTAGAGCCAGAGCGTGATCTCGAGAATGAGTTGGAAGATGAACCAGACACGAAGGTCGGGACTGAAGAGAGCGGATGAACAGAGTACGAGGATGTCGATGATGTTAGAGGGGGATGCTGCTGCTGCTGTTGCTGCTGCCCTCCTCCTAGAGAATGAAAGTTCACTCCCGTCGAGTTCGACGCCCCTGACCACTGCATGGCCGAGGAAAACTGGTCCTGTGACCATCTTCTTTGATCGTACTGGCCAGGGTGGAGGGGTGGCGCGGCCATCTCAGACGACGATCCAGGTTGCAGCGGTACAGAGCCCAGTCCTCCTCCGGGTAGAATCGAAGTCCCAACCAAGCCCATATCCGACATAACCCTTTGCCTCTGGCCTTGCAACGCCCATGCTCCGGAAGATGAGCTATGGGCCCGCGTTCCAGCGTCGAGCGGGCGTTGTGTAACCGTATCTACTTGGATCGGCGACACGGACGTAGATGCGTATGCAGGGAATGAATCTAACAGCTCCGCATCCTCGCCTTGCTGCATCGAAGTCGGGGGGAGTCGCACTTCTTGCTGGCTACGTCCATGGTACTGCTCCTGCTCTTGGAACGCCATGTACTGCGATCTTAGCGGAGGTTGGGCGCTGGAGCGTGGCTGTTCACTGGCGGGAAAGTACCCTGTTGAAGAGGATGGGGCACCTTCGCCTAGCCCAGAGGACATCTGCCTCACTTGATTGGTCTCGGCAGAGCTAGACCTGAGATCTTGAGCATGAGGGATATATGTTGATCCAGACTGCGACGCCACTGGCAAGCCATGCTGTAGCTGTGCGTATGCTGGTCCAGTCTCCCACTGTGAGCTAGCCGACGATGATCCTGAAGTGCTCGCGTCCCATCCGCCTCCATAGCCAACAGACGAAGGCTGGCGTGTGCTTGGCGCCGTTGGCGGTGAACTCAAAGGTAACGTCGACGCGCCCCCTCGCGAGCCCCAGTTCATCGAAGGACTTAGCGATGGCAAGAGCGATGGCAGCGAGTGTCGCTGGTTAGACTATGATGACACCATCAGTCTATGGTCATGATCGCAACTCTCATAGAGAGCCTTTGGTGTTAGGGTGAAACGACGTACCATATGGGGTGCGCTCTGCGGTCCCGTGTCCATTCGCCTCGCGGCATAACCAGTAACTCCGCTCGGAGAAATCTGCTGATTCAGAGGCATGCTGTCCACGCCTAGTTGCTCGGATTGGAGTCCAGGGTAGGCATTTGCAGCTCTAGATATGTCCAGCCTCAGAGGTGCTGAAGACGAGGTTGCGCCTGGCGAAGTTGACGAGCCCTATGTGAGAAGAAAGAAAAAAAAGAACGAAAATGCTGAGGATCAGAAAGCCCCTGGTACAGTGAGAACGCGGCGTCAAGGGGAGTGTGACTGGTACAGAGATTTGGGCTGTGCCTGGGTTGGGGTTGGACCAAAGTAATGGGAAATACTCACCAACGACGGGAGCGTATGCTCATCTTCTAAGCCTCCTGGGGAAGACAACGCGGAAGACACACCTGAGCCAGGGTTTCCGGAATATAGCTTGTCCTTCAATGAGTTGATTTCTTGCTTGAGGCGTTCGTTCTCGTCCGTGAGGGCCTGCACGCGGGCGTCAACGGTCTCACCGTCGTTGACATTATCCCCCGACTTCGGCGCTGCTGCCAGTGCCGCCAGCTGTGACTTCAACGACATGATACTGTTCTCGAGCTAATCACCGCATTCAGGAATGGGTTGATTAGAAAGAAAGCTCACGTAATGAAGAAGGACTAGATCGCGAGAATAAGAGATGCCGTTAGCTCACATTATCGATGTATGCTTTTCTCTTCTCTCTGTGGCGAGCTTGCGCCTGCGCGTTCCGAGTCCGTTCTGCCATCGCTTTTCCTCTTGGTGGTCTGTCGTCTTCTGGCTCGATAGTCGGTGTGCGCGTTACTGGCATGAAAGGGGGGGGTAAGTAGTGGAGAGGAGGTTTTGTTCGCAAAATTGGTTGGTCAAGTAGGTGAAAAGGTCGCGTTTCGAGTGCCCCCCACCCACTGACTTTCCCTGCTCAAGAAAGCCTCAATAGTCACCGCGAACGTTCGGCCTTGCCTTCCGACTACTAATTTTCGTGCAGCGTTTTCTCGGTCAATGTCCCACCAAGAGGTCGCGTGGTATGGTACCGCATGGTACACTTCAGGGAAGACGCCCGTGCCCCAGGACTTCAAAACTTCGGAATCAGGGATCAACTGTACATACTTCGGTGTCCCCGCCTTATTATAGAACGCTCTCTTTTGAAAGGAGGCTGACTCCTTCATGTATTATGCCTATAAGGACATTATGCCGGCGTTGCTTGGCAAGGTAAATGCGAGAACGGCTGCGCCTCTGACTTGGTATTCAAACTCCGAAACGCTGGGAGCTGAGAATCAAAAACATATGATCCAAATCTATAACACCAGACGATCACTTCGACGTCATGTCACACGCCGAAAACTCCGCTAGTGCGGCGTCTCTCATTGGTCCGGAAGGTTTCCACCCGCAATCCGCTCGCCGGCCAATTCATCCAGGGCCTGGAGTTCCCCTGCACTTAAAAGCTGCATCAATGCTCCCTCGGCATCTACAACCCTTGTGGTGCGTACTGCGGCGGCGGGAGGTGCAAGAAGCCATGTGGTACACTGGTTCAGAAAAAAAGGGAAAGCGATAGTCGAGGTGCCGATCAGGACCGATTGCCTTCTGCTCTCAAAGGAAACTGGGGTCGAAGCACCGCCGACCCTTGAACATTGTTTGATCTCAAGGTGGCTGAAACTCACCGTCTTAACCCCTAGCCAAGCTTGCCGTGCAACTTCGTTAGCGTCATGCAGGAAGCCACCGTCTTCATCGCTCTCGACCATCTCGGCCGTGCGGAGGTACATCTTGAGTGCCAATGCGTACTCCTCGTTGGTGGCGGCGGTTTCGGCGAACTGGAGGACGTAAAATGGGTTCTGGGGTGCTAGCACCATCGCATGCGAGAGCGCCTGTAGGGCGTGGGTGTAGCTGTATTCAGGCCGGAAAAGAAGGAAAAGAGGTTCCGGTGAGTAAGTTCTTTCAGCTCAAAGGGCTCTGGTGGAACAAGAGGCCCCATTTCTTTTCGAAGCGAGGCACTCACTCCTTCACGGTGGAATAAAGGTCTGCTAACTCGAGCCACCCTTCTACATCGGTGTAAAAGGTGTCCAGGTATTCGCAAAGGTCCTCCGCAGCCAATTGTGTTTCTCCGAGCTGTCTATATACGGCCACCCGTCTCTTCCAAATGCCCTAGCGGTGCAAGGGGCGGCCCGTCGTTGAATGGCGGGAAGACAGGGAGTTTTCAGGTCATCGGCGGCAGAAAGCATGTGGGCATCAGGATGTTGGTAATGTGTAGGTAAGGGAATTGTCAGCCTCGCAAGACACGGAGGAGCGGACAACACTGACAGCGTTGGCTTCTTCGACATCTAAAATCAAATCATAGATCTTAAGAGCTTCTTGGAGCTTTCCCGCGGCCTCTCTTCGCATGCCCTGGAGGACTTGGACGCGAGGTGAATCCGGAAAACGTTCTTCCAAGCGTAATATGCAATCCTGTTTTCGCCACGAGTGGGCAATCAAGTTCAAGGGTAGTTCATCTGACAGGATCGAGAGGACTTACGTCCGCGAGAGGCCCGCGACCAAGGTCCATAGCCGCCATGGCGAGTTGCTCGAGGAAGGCCCAGTCTATGAAATAGCTTCCGTTAGGGTAACGACCGCATCGTGCCGCAAGCAGGTGTTGCTTACAATCATCTCCCAGCTTCTTGGGTACGTCGAGATTGCTCGCAAACAAGAAGTCTGCGTTTTCCAGGACCTGCTCCGACGCGCGGACGTGGCGTGCTCTCAAGACCTCGAGCGTTTTCAACGCCCCAGCAGTAGAAGTTGGCTTGGCCCAGGGTGACGCTACGTTGACTGTTGCCATGTTCCTGGTTTGTATCGCCTTGTGTAGGAGGATGAGAACGGATTGTAGACACCACATCCAACATTTGGTGTGTTGATATTCGCGTGTCTACGATTCTTTCGTTTTTGCGTTGCCGCCCAAGCCCGCACAAAGATGGACCTTGTATTCGGCTACCCTAATTGGATGCTCTCCCAAAGGATCCGATATTATCAACGGCCTTAGGACTTCTGCCCAGCGCGCTCTGTGTACAGACTCCACAAAACGCCCTTTGAAGCGTTCTGGCCATGAACTCCGCCGCCTTCGTATGTGATGGTAGGGGGTAACCCATGGGAACACCATACGCTTCCCTTTGACGCAGTTCTGCAAAGACATCCGGGGAAACTTCATTAGTGTCGATGGTCGGGCAAATCGCTATGACCCTGGGATCGGGCTCCCTTGGCCAACCACATGCTATCTCATGAGACAGAACCACACCCGGATGGATACAAACCACGCCTGGATGGATACACCTCCTTTTGAGCATCTATTATTTGAGATTTTCTGTAGCCCACACCTGTTTGTCCCACACCTACCCCGATCATGTCGACCAAGCATGTTAGCCGACGCACTGGGTTCGCTCCCCGCTAAGACTAAGAAACTCTCAGAGCGCCAACCAGATAGAGATCAAGAAGCCGGAATCTTTGAGCCCATACCAGAGATACAGTCCTGTACTGCCACAGATATGGCGATGACATGCAGTCACCGCAACACTGCCACCGATCTTACTAGTGACCGTTCGCATGCTCAGGACCCGTTCAGAGTGTCTGTTGCCCACATCCAGCTCCGCAAGCGTTAGCGTCGCGAAAGGTCTCAAAACTGTTCAAGTCCCTCCTACGGCCTTCCTAAAGTACGTAGTTAGGGATGTGGATCATTGCCTAATACATTGAGCCATGATGCTCTGTGATCATCATATCGTTTTATTTCCCGAGGAACAGTCTTACTCTCGATACTAGCTCCTATCTGAGCCGGCGATTCTGATCGACTTAGATGGACTACGACCTTGGGTCAGAGGGAAAGCCTGGAGGCCTTTTCAGCCCCTCTTGACGCTCAAGAGGAACGAGAAAGGTCTGAACGCGAATCGTACGGATGATGGATGGTTCGGTATGCCCAACTAGATGACGATGATGATCTCTGCTTCTGGATTTACCCTGCCCGACGCTGCGACAGGCCATGCGCTCTAAGCAGTTCGAAGATGTATGTCCTACAAGTAGGGGCCTGTGTATCAAAGCTCGTGCTCAACGCTGAATATCATCGTTCTAGGACTCCGAAACACCCGAAGGTCTATCACTTATATCTGAAGCGGTAATGAAGCCCACTTGGGATCCTTTACCTCTCACTCAAATTCTTCACCGCAGATGGCTTATTGCGAACCAAACTGATATTCGGAGACATCCCTTGGGGCATTCAAGTCCCGTACCTGCGCCACCAATACAGGACTGCGAATCGAGTAGCTGAAGCATGGGATGGGAAACTCATCGGCCAACAATGTGCTCGACGCCCCACAACTGCTCTCTGCTACCACCAAGGACATAAATGTCGTGACACCGCTTTTGGTAGCAAACTCTGTGAAATCATGGGAATCCAGGTGGAAGCCCGGGATAGGCTCAACTTATATTGCATATCTCGCCTGTCGTTCGTGGTGAGTTTGCATTCATCGTTGCATCCCAACTCGGCATCTACATCCACCACATGAACATGCAAGGGAACTTTTCGCCCTGAAAGCTTGCCCAGTAAACAGAAATCACTTCAGAAGGATTTCTGGGTTAGGCTGATTGATTGATTGATTGATTGTAGAGAAAATGACATTTGCATCTACAGACAAACAGAACAAACATTCTTCCTATAGCGACTAGATGGATCTCCTCTATTTCATCATTGTATAGTGATCGCATTCGGAGACTTGATATATATTATGACGAACCCAGGCCATCAGGTCTCAGCAATGTGCTCATGTTTATATCAAAAGACGCGCGACCTCAGGACTAAGACATTGCACCTATTGGGCTCGCAGGGGCTGAAAACAGCTCTTGGGCACGGTAGGTCAACGTATGCTACACGCCTGGTAAGGGCAATATCTCTACCTCATTTCCCTCACCTTTCGAGACCTGGGCGGAGTGAATTGGTCAGTTGTTCCCGACAGGCATGCTTCGTAAGTTGACGCGAGCAGCCACATTCTATCCGGATGTATATCAAGTAACTTGTAGTGAGTTCCAATACTTCGTTTCCAAGGCATCGTCGTCATGGAGACACCCGCATCATGAAATAACTTTTAATGTTCGATCCGAGAAAGCGGGTTACTCCGCAGCCTTGGAGGTACAGTTGGTTTTGTTATTGGTCCACTGTTATGGCGTAACAATATCATTCATAATCATTTAAGCCTTCATGACTAAGAATGTTTCTGATATCTGAGGCCCGCTGTAGGGTGTGAGCGATACCTCTGGGACTCCCTCCCATACTAGTGGCACCTTAGAAACGAGGACCCATCTTCTTTGTATCTAACAGGCGGATCGAGGTGCTCGATGAGATGCCACGAAATCTCGAGAAGTCGTTGGTCAATCACCTCAAATACGCGCGTCAGAACTCCCACCAGCCTAAGGCTTGAAGTGCTTCGCTGGACTAGGGAGACGATGGTGCTTTGGTGTTGTGGCAATATTGGGTTGGTGCAATTCAGCGTGTATGAGATGTGCAACGTGTGTAACTTGGGAAGACGTCGGAGGTCGGAAACCAGAACGTCCTGATTCAGAAAGGACCGTTATTGAATGGTATGTACAAGTAGACAGCGATGAGGGCTTACCACGTCACAATTTTTCAGGACAATAAACAACTGCTCAAGTATTGGACAACCTCGGCAGACGAGGCCAACAATTTGCAAGCTCGTCTCCATTCGCTGAACTGCAAACTTCTTCAACCGAGATCCATGCGTCCGGACCAGCGATTGGACGAAGTCGTAGGCCAATGTTGATCCCTTTCGACCAAGCTCTCCTCCCGGCGTGCAGATCTGAAATGACTCAAGCGGGCAGGAGAAGAGTCCGGATATCAGCCCGGAAAGGAAGTCCTTAGAAGAGATGTTGCTTGGTTGTGTTATGGATATGGTTGTCATGTGGCGCAGAGCGTGGTGTCGGAAGACCTCGGCGGAAAGCGATAGCATATCCTGAGAAACAGAAGGAGGGGATCAAGATACAAGGTCTGAGCGTAGAGTTGTCTAGAGGCTTGCAAAGTTTGGGGAGACGCCTTCCAGAGATAACGAGCGAAGGTTCTGCGCTCCTTTACCGGATTTGGAAGCAGCCTTGGGTTCAGGATCTGGATCGTTCGTGCCATTGTTTCTCGTCGATTTGCCTATTGGAATTTTGTCTCCATCGAAGGAAAACTTGATGAGGCGGGGACTTCCGGCTACAACTGCCGCAACACCTGCATTCGTGACACGTGGCGTGCCAATGAGGTGCAATTGTTCAAGATTGGTAGAATGAGTGGCGATGTGTTTCATCATATCGTCATCAATGAGCGGAGACGACTGCCAAGCAGAAGGAGGACCGTCAGTCAGTTACATCAACACGAGTTGTGCTGCTGTAGACCTTGCAAACCAGACTAATGTTCTTCAGGGTAGGGCCTGTTGCCATAATCCACTCCGGGAGGACATTGACCAAGGCGCGATCAGGCATAATGACAGACAACCCAGTCAAGTCCGAGAAACGGAGGAGTAGTGTCGGATCATAGTATGTGCTTGAATGGCCATTCACTTCCAAGTCTTTGAGTTGGCGACAGGTTTTATGAAGTGTCGAGAGTATCTCTGACGTGAGGGTTCCGTCTCGTGTCCAGATGCATTTCTGTAGGTTCACGCAATGTGCGATGCTACGGGCGACATTATCCATGAAGGCGTAGAAATCCGCAGAGCCCGGCGGCAGCCGAGGGCATTCTCGCAGTTCTGGCAGGTTAGAGTATCACAATGAGCATGCGATGGAACAGGAGTCATAACATTATTTGACGTTACCGAGAATTTCAACATATCTCGCAAGATTCGGACATGATGCAAGTGTTTCGAAGAGGCGTTTGACCTGGTGATCGAGGCAGTCAATCCCCATTTGAAACCCCTCTCTCGGAAAATACGACCACCTTCTCCTTCCCGTCCTTTTGCCATGAGAATATGTAGATCCATCGATACAATTCTGCCACTGCCTGCTCGTGGAATGTCCGGCTGATGATCGAGCAAGCCGAGAGGTCTTGATACCGGGATAGATATCGAAGAATCAGAGGTAATATCTCAACAGGTAGATCAGAGAATTGAGAGAGCATGAGTATGTTACCAAGGCATCAGTAGTGGAAGCGGCGGCAGGAAGGTTCCACATTTATCGCTGTCGAAGAACCATCAGGCACCAGTCAGTTCGCACCGAAATATCTACCACCACCAGCAACCATCATGGAGGGCGAGGTTGACAACTATGACATGGAGGATGACTACGACAACGCACTGGAAAAGCCTAGTCTCAGTGGTTTAAATCCTTCGCCGTCACGGAACATGCCAATCGTTGAGCGCATCCCTCTCTCATGTTTGCCTGTCTTGAGCTAATAGGCCGTGCTGCCAAATAGGACAATGACCCTGAGGAGGAGGAGGACGACGATGACGACGATGAAGAAGATGACGATGAAGACGATGAAGAAGAAGAGGAGGAGGAAGGTGATGAAGCTCGACCACGGAAGAAGAAAGTCAGCTCCTGCCTGCCTTCCTGACCTTAATTCGCTCATTCGCTCAATCACACATCTCATAGCGAAGCCGAAAACGCAACGCCATCAATCGTTTCATTGATACAGAGGCTGTAGTTGACGACGACGATGAAGACTTTGACGATGATGAAGAGGAACTCACGAAAGAATGTCTGTAGCGCACATGCCGTCAATCGAGTCCCAGTTTCGCTGACATGGCTTCATTAGCTCGTGACTTCATTGCTGTCGGTGATGATGATGTTGATCCTGGGGAGGGACATCTTGCCGCCGGGCACCGCAGCTTCTCAAGGAGAGACCACGAAGAAGACGAACAGGACCTTGCTCGAGTAGCGCAGGAAGTGAAGGAACGGTATAGTCGGACGGCTGTGCGATATAGTGGAGACTCTTCGGACGTTCCGCAACGCCTCCTTATGCCAGGCGTGTCTGATGCCTCGTTGTGGCAAGTTCGAGTCCGGGTAAGTCTGACCAGCATTTAGTCTGAACCAAATTGACATGAAGCCCTCATTAGCCAGGCAAAGAGCGCGAGCTGGTGTTTCAGCTCATGCGAAAGTCCCTCGATCTGCACCTCACCAATCGACCTCTAGAGATCCTCTCGGCTTTCGAACGAGACTCGCTCCCAGGAATGATCTACGTCGAAGCCCATGGGCAGCAAGCTGTAAAAAATGCCCTAGAGGGACTGGTTGGCGTCTTCCCAAGCCGCGGCATCGCCTTGGTACCAGTCAACGAGATGGCTAGTCTGTTGCGAATCAAGAAGCAGGTCACTACAATCACACCAGGCAGCTGGGTCCGAATAAAGCGTGGAAAGTACGGCGGGGATTTGGCTCAAGTGCTTGACGTGACCGACAATGGCGAGGAGGCAGGTCTCAAGTTCATTCCTAGGATTGACTTGACGCCAAAAGAAGATGTATTAGGTGACCGGAAGCGAAAGAAGTCAGGTGCGACACCGCAGAACATCCCCGGCTTTAAACCTCCGCAGCGCTTTTTCAACGCCGAAGAGGTTAGCAAGGTCTTCAAAAACAAAGTCAACCTAAAGCCTGGCCACTCCCGCAAGTTCGTTTTCATGGGTGATACATATAACAATGGTTTCATCGAGAAGGATATTCGGATCAGTGGCCTCATCACGGAGAATGTCAATCCCACTCTTGACGAGATCGCAAGGTTCACCGCCGGAGATCAGGAAGCGGATGGGGCTGAGAATGCTGTGGATCTGTCAATCATCGCGGCCGACGCGAGAAGGGCGGCCACTGCTGTGCTGCAGCCTGGAGATCACGTTGAGGTCTTTGAAGGCGAACAAACCGGCATGCACGGGATCGTGGAGTCCATTCAAGGAGAGGTGGTCGCGTTGCGTGCAAAGCATGTCGATATTGAAGGGCAGCGGATCGAGGTGCCCGCCAACAGCGTTCGGAAGAAGTTCAAGGCTGGAGATCATGTCAAGGTTATGGCGGGGAAGAATACGGATGAGACTGGATTGGTTGTCTCTGTATTGAACGACGTGGTTACTTTCCTGTCAGACATGACCATGCAAGAGGTAAGTAGCCGGCGTATTCCCGCAAGAACGTGCTCAACAAATTTTTTCGTAGGTCACCGTATTTTCGAAAGACGTGCGAGAGGCCGCAGAAACCGGTGCGGGCACTAACACCGTCGGTGCATACGAACTCCACGATCTTGTTCAGTTGGAGTGAGAAGTTTCAAAACTATGGAAACCATCGACATTTCTGACTAAGAAACCTCTCCCTCCCCTCAGCCAACAAACTGTTGGGGTTGTCTACAAAACTGAACGTGATACCTTCCGTGTCATTGACCAGAATGGCCACACTCGCCTTGTTCAGCCGCATCAGATCACGATGCGCAGAGACTCACGACGCGCCATCGCCACTGATTCTCAAGGCTACGAGATCCGCATCTCCGACAATATGAAAGAAACGGACGGCGAGGGTCGAAAGGGCACCGTCCTCCACATCCACCAATCCTTCTACGCGTTTCTGCACAATCGGGACATTATCGAGAACGGTGGTGTTTTTGTGACGCGTGCCAGGGGGTTAATGTCAGTCGCGCCCAAAGGTCGCTCGGCAGGCCCTGATCTCTCCAAGTTGAATCCAGCAATCGCTGTCCCCGCGGGAGGGATGGTAGGGTCGGGAAATATGGGCAAGGGGCGGAAGGATCAGCTGATAGGTGTGAGCGTGCAAGTATGCCAGGGGCAGTTCAAAAGCTATGTGGGCATCATCAAGGACATCAACGGTCAAACCGCTCGTGTGGAGCTTCAGACGCAGAACAAGGTCATCACGATCGACAAAACCAAACTGAAACGCAAAGCGTGAGCATTTGAGCGTCTGAATGTTGTATGATCCAACCCGTTGACCACTGCGGTTCTTGTTTGCTTGATTAGGCCGGATGGCAAACTCACGCCGCTCGAAGGCTTTGGTGCTTTCAACCTCAACGGTGAAGGGAAAGGATCTGGCAACGGAGGATTTGGCGGTGGAGGGCAGAACGGCATGATGCCTCCACCCAACATGCCATCCAGGACGCCCAACCCATACACATCAGGGAGAACACCAAATCCTTACGGAGACGGTGGTCGAACGCCCTTCGGTGGTGACGGTGGGCGGACACCTGGATCCAACGCCTGGGCTGCAGCATCACGAACCCCGAACCCCTACGCTAGTAGCCGGACGCCGAATCCCTATAACAGCAGTGGAGGAGACGTGGGCGGGAGGACACCGTTTGGAGGATTTGGAAGCGGGAGGACTCCGGCGAGAGGAGTTGGTGGTGGAGCCACACCTAACCCGTATGCGAGCCGGAGCGATCCTAGGACGCGACCTGGGGCCGCAACGCCTGCTGGGGCGGGGGCTTCATCAACTCCAAGTGGCTGGGGAAGTACCCCTACTGCGACTGCTCCTGCAACTGGAGCAAACGATGGTTGGGGGAGCGCGGCTGTGAGTGATGGATGGGAATCAGCAGCTGGAACAGGAGCTGATGGCTGGGTGAGCTCCAGCGCCTGCTCTTGCTGATCTGCTTCGTAACCTGTGCTTCTTTGTTTTAGGGTGCCGCGGCATCGACTCCTGCTGCGGCGGTCAGCGCACCAACACCAGGGGTGTTCGCAAGCTCCGACGACTGGGTATGTAAGCCGTTATGTTGGTCTTGATGTCGATACTGGATCTTTGAATCACCTTGTCTTAGGGAGCCGCACCGACACCATATACGGGCGCACCGACGCCATATGCATCTGCTCCCACGCCCGGTGTTGGCGGTTCTACCAGCCACCATCACGCTGTAGGTAGTACACCCGGGGTATATGGGAACGCTCAAACTCCTGGCCTCCTGGGCGCGCCAACACCTGGTTTTTCCGCTCCTACTCCGGCGGCGGGTGCCAGCGGGCTCGGAGGGTGGGGAGATCACGGTATGGGAGGTCTTAGCATGAATGACAGTAAGTTTTCATAATTGCATGATTGATCTCATCGTCCCAATTTATTTGTTGACATGCGACGTGTTCTATTGCAGCTCGAGACAGTTGGCTCGTCGGTCTTAAAAACGTCTGCGTTCGGATCGAATCAGACGAATCCGGGGACTCGTTCCACGACGGCGAATTTGACGATGAAGAGGTCGTGGCCTTATCGGTGGAGGATATGTCCGCGTCAGAAAGCGGCCTGGCATCAACAGCGAACTGTAGATTTAGCAAGGAAGGCATCAACCGTGCCGTGCCAGTATCGTTCTTGGTCCACGTTGAGCCCAAGGAAGGGGACCTCGCAGTGGTCCTGACACCGCAAGGCGGAGGTTTTGATAGGGGCAAAATTGTCAAAGTCGTTGGGGTGCAGAAGGAGGTGGTGCATGTCATTGATGACACTGGGGCCAGTGGTGGCGGAGTGGCAAATGATGCTTGGATCGACAAAGAGAAGTTGAGTAAGTGCGTTAGACGGAGTTGAGCCCGTTGCACAATGTCGTGAGTGCTGGGAAGGATGATTGGAGGGCATAGCACACATTCTCAGATTGTTCAGTTTGTAAACAGTTACTTTTTACCTAATCAACTGTTGCAATATCATTGTACCGCATCATCTAAGGGGAACAAGTCCTTCGTGATTTGTTGACGAACCCAACACCAATATCCCCAGGTTTTACGTTGCTTAACCCTGATACCATCAATAGTAACGGCTATTCCCAGACCACTTATTGCAAAAGTCTTCATATCGCTTATGAGTTCGCAACACATGGCTGAAATGTACAACGTTTGGGCAAAAGAGAAAGGCTGAACGAGATCCAAGAATTGTAGGACTACACTGTGGCCTGGAGAGGCGCGAGAGACTAAGAACAAGCCTGTCTGGACGATGAGTTGATCAGAAGCGCTCGAGGATCAGCTTCTGTGAAAGATGATCAGGCAAATTAGCAAAACACCACTCAAGGTCAAGTCTCAAAGGTTTTGGGGATAGACGCACCAGCGGCTCCTCCCCCCCGTCCACTGTTTCACGCATCCAAAAGGTCTAGTAAAAAACGTTGACGTTGACACATCAAATTGGGATAGGCCTTGATATGTGTTGATCCCGAATTCCTGGAGGCTTACGTTACTCACCTTGTTAGAAGAATTTCTGGTTATGCTCTCAGTATAGATCCTGCCATGTATTTTAGTCGTTGCTATTTTGAAAGGCGTAAGTATTGCATTGACGTGGACAAACACAAACACTGTATGAAGATGTCACGTACTCTTGTCAACGGTCCACGTCATGCGAAGTTCTTCGGTTAAGCCATCCGTGCTGCTGGTTGACCATACTTTTGATGAAGCCTCTGGTGCGAGGCGTTCTGTGCATGCACTTGCACGACCCTTGAATAACGCTCCAGGCCGTTCTATAATCCAACAGAGAAAAAAGCTTAGTACGGGCTACATGAAGTCGCTTGTTTTATAAACACATGCTTGCCTCTTTCGCACGCCCGGAGGTTCCAATAGTTGCGTGTGCGCTCTACGCCAAGAAAAGGATAGGACATGTCCTTGTCGGGATCCTAGATTGTCATACAGTCAGTTATGGATCGGGTACTTCAACTAGAACACTCACGATGATTCTGACCAGATATGGCCCCTGTTGACCGGACGATGGGACAGGTACGTCGAGTACCAGGGCTCCGTTTGACGATGTCTGAAAGGGCGAATCGCCCTTTGGGCTTGGAGGGCTGACATACCCTAGGACCGCACCACTTTCTCTCACCAAAAGAATGCGGCTTTGTTTGGAATAAGCTCCGCATGCGTGTGTGATGCGTTCAAATGTGAGGTCATACTCACCAATGCGACGAAGCACTAACCATGGGGTACTTTGAAATGTCAGTCAATCTCGCATGAGGCTCATTAGTCTGTCGCTCACTGACCCATGGGATCCAGTCGCAGCCATAAGAGAAGAAGAAACTAATCTGTCCTGTCGAAACCGTTTGATCATGACGGCGCGCAGGCTTGACCAGTTCTGTTTCAGTTCTGGATCAAGATCTTCGTACCAGTCCAACGCAGCCTCGACCAAGCATGTATACGCATATCCGGCCATCCAAACTTCATCTTGTTCCCGCCCATGTGCAAAGGCAAACCGATAGACTTCCTGGAAAAAAACCAGTACGTTGTCGGAGGGAGCCCCAGAGAAAGTAGGCCACTTAATTTGTACACCTATCGGTGACGTTGATGGTTGGGGTAGCCTCACAGTATTTTGATCCATATCGGAGAGAGAGTCAAGACTGTAGAGAGACATGAGAGAGCTGAGGTACCGTTGCCACAAGTTTCCCACCTGTCTTCGTACACATTGTCCTCGAGGATAAGGATGATCGTGCCTGCCTTAAGCCTCACCAAATTCCGGGATAGCGATATCCCCATTCGCCGCTTCTTATTTGTCTCCTCGTGCTTAGGAATAAGAAGCGTTACCATCGTTTGGAAACATTCAAATTAATGGTAAAACAACGATCTCATACAACGAGAATCTTGGCTACTTTAAAGCTGTCGTTACCCATGCATCACCCTCTCTCATCGATCTGCTAGATGGCTCCCAATCATCAGTCCACTACCACCCGCCAATATCCATCTTCTTCCCAGATTCGATGATCCTCTTTGTCCTTTCGATCACATCGTCCACCGATAGCTGCGCCTTCCCAGATTCAAGCTCGGCAGCTTCGAGCTTGAGCGTCGAGCTTTCGCCAACGATACTGAATCTTTCCAAACGTGCCAGACCAGCTCCTTCCACGCTGTCTCCCGCCACAGCCACACGATGCTCGAGGATCCGGAGAAGTCGGTGGGCATCTAGGTTCTTGACCTGCCTCAACGCTAGGATCCTCACGCCGGGACACTGCCAGCGTAAGGACCCGCTGATGCCCCTCGTTGGGCCTGACATCATCTCCAGGAAGTTATCCACCTCTTCTTTCCTCATCGATTTGAAATCTATGTCGAGTTTTTGGACGTTTGAAAGCCCCCAAAGTGATTCAGAGAGCTCCTCCAGAACTGGGAGCGGGAGGATGACTTCAGGGGGTGCGACTTCGGGGACCAACGCTCGGGAGTCAATCAGCCTCCCAAGCCATCCTCCCAGCACATTCCCTCTAATTGGGAAATATGAAACGAAGAAAAGCATTGAATCTTCTCTATCGCGGGTAGAGATACAGACGGCTGTAGTGGAGCAGTCAATCGCCATGTTTTTGGTTGTGGTGAAAAGATGAAGTGTTGACGGAGTGAGGGAGGAAAGGATGGTATTTAGCTGCGCTTCCGTCCAATCCACATCGCATTGAAGCTCGAAAATTGCACAGTCGAGATGGTCGGATAGCTCCAGATGTTGTAACAAAGCGTCTTCGCCGACTGGATCCAGTGCTTCGAGTGTGATATTTTGAAGGCTGTGAAGTTGGACAGTGGAATGTTCAATGGCGATGGTGGGGTCGTCAAAGACCACGGAGCCCAATGTGAGTGTTGAGAGGGCAGGGCATGCCTGCAGTATGTGGAGCATCTGCAAAACCGTTGGGCCAGACGTAAAAATGCAGAATAAGGTAAGCTCGCGTAGTCCAGCGAAGATCGACAAGCTCCAACTAGTCACAGCCACGCCTTTCAGATGAAAGGTAGTAAGATGCGGAAGGTTATCCGAGAAAAGTTGGGACATTTGATGCAGATTGGGCGAGATATTTTCGAGGTCTAGCTCCTCGAGAAACGGGGCCTCGAGAGTTTCCAGGAAGTCTAAAATGGGACCTGAATCAGCGGTCACATGAAGTGATCTCCAACGTGCAGAATGCTGTACGACAGCAGACCAAAACGGCTCGTAATAAAGACTCTGATTCACGGCATCGTCTTCCCACGTACTGAACCGCACACCAATCGTGGATACTTTTGCTCGATGCAGTGCCGTGGTCCATTCAGTGAGGCTGGTGCCATCGAGCTGAACGAGGGTCCACAAGCTCGGGGTGGTCCGCACGATGGTGGCCCAAGCCGAGCAGACCTGGGCCAGGACGTGTAGCCTCTCCACGTAGTCGAAGGACTTGAAGTCTCCGTCTGGGTGGCTGGCTTCGTGAAAAATTCTGACGAGCAGCTCGATGGGAGTTTGATGGATCAGGTGGAGGGACGTTTGTTGACGTGCATCGGAGGGCGGCAGAGGAGAATCATCCTCAGTGTCGAGTTCAATGTTTTCCAGTAGTCTATCGCTTATTAAAGTAGCCCAAACTGAAATCAACGTTTAAATCTTATTTGTAGGATTGAGGTTTTTGTAAGACCATATATACCTCGTAGGGATATCATCACCACCGGTTTTAGCCTGCGATGCCCGTAGTGCTAGTTCCACCCAATCTGCCAGAGACTCCAAATGCTGTGACAGACGTTGAGCGGCCATGTAATCTTTCTTGAGAGAAACCATCTCTCAATGCGTGAGTTCACTGTGTAAGACGAACAACATAAGGTGGGCACCAACTTTTCTGATCTCCGCAACAATCCAGGGGCGGAGTTGGAGATGTGGTACAGAATGGCACAATATGCACTGAACGGTGTTTTGACTCTTGCTGTCGTTCGTCTTTCGTGCAAGAGGGTTGTTCCTGTCCGTGGTAACGCCGTTTAATTCCGCACCATGAGGGGTTTGATACCGATGTAGCGGCGGCGGTGAGCGTTAGTCCCCGACAATTTAGGTCTACAATGAATGGTGCGTATAGTCCCTGGCTGCTGCTTTTGAAATTAGACAACACTTCTATACATCATCAGGCAGTAACTCACCCAGCCCCCCATAGTTGCCTCCGCTCTTATGGCTCTGTTGGTGAAGTTCTTAGCAGATCAAATATCCAAGTCATATGTCTTACAAATAGCTCGGTGAGTGTCCCATACGTCGACGCAAGAGATGAGGTTCATTGCGTAGACAAAGAGCGGCAGCTGATGAAATTATCACTAGACCTAACTTTGGACAATCACCTGACACGCCCGTCTCCAATCCCAATTCTTGCCAATATTTGAACAGGACGATAAAAACCCTGTCAGGGTAAGTGTTGCAATTACTCACGGAATAGTGCAATCCTGTCAATTGTTGCAGGTCCTCACGCGGAATGCCTAAACCCCACCCATACGACTGCCATTCATACTCAGATCTCGACTATCATATCACCTAAAACGATGAGACTTCATAGGTTGATGGCGATCTCCAGCCGATCTTTTGCTCATCAATCGAATACCCAAACCCACAATCCTTGGTGTTTCAATTTGGCCAGCCAGTTGAACGTCATTGCGATCTATGCACCACAGATCCTCGCACTTCACCGGCCTTCACTCCAGCCCTAAGTCTAAACATACCGGGTCTATTTATCCTTAGCATCGTGATGTTTCCCCTTTCCCCTTTCTGGCTGTTAACTGGACAAGGATGGGCTTTGGGATATAGTTAATCCGTAAGCCATCGCAGCTTGATAAAGCCTCTCCTAAAATAGCAACCATTCCATAGATTTATACTGTTTATACTAGTGAATCAAGGCAACCCGGGAACACAGGCATCGGAATCCAATCATCAAGAGCCGTATGAAAACGTGGGGAGCCCAAACAATAAAAAAAGGGGACACAGAGGATCTCTCCCTCTCAGGTCTATGCTGGGTGAAACGCTTTACCGCTCGCTTGAAGGATGAGGAACAGTGAAAAAATGGACGACCATCCACTCAGCAACAACCGCAAATAGAACGTCAACAACGACCGCCCCAACAAGAGTCTGAGCATATCCAACATGACTGTCTGTATAAGCCAGAATCACGAGTATCGCTATACCCACTATTGGCGGGGTGATAACCAGAGACGATCCGTTCAGCGGAGCCACGCCGTGAAGCCACAGCAACATGTTGCTATATGCTGTGAGGCGAGTGTGGCTAGTGGACCTCATGATGTAAGCTCTTTCAAAGATGTATAAGAGTTCTTGGGAGAAGCGCTCCAGACCCATGTGAGAGGATTGATTCGAAACACGTCGACGTGAACCACCAACAGTTGAGAGTTGATAGTATGTACCGAGGCACCACTTCATTGAAGATGCCCAGCAGCTCGCCAATGAGTCTCAAATTTATCTCGGAGCTCGAAATGGTCTTGTCCCTGATGAAAGAAGGTAGCGATAGGGTAGGATCTCGACGTGAAAGTGTTGATTGCATCGGCGACCAGGATCCATGGTTCTGGTGCAGTTGTTGTCTGTGCAACTTTACTCCTTTTAATACGGATGTGTAGGTCCCGCGTGCCCGAATTATCAGCGTATGTGCAACCGACGACAGGATACTCGGGCATTCAGTTGGAGATTCCGTACTCCTTGTAACAAGTGACGTTCTTGAGTTTGATTGTACTCGGATCCACAGGAAGAGATATTCCCCCATCAGTCGACATTAGATCGTTCAGGGTGCCCATGCGTCCACCAATAGGCGTGCTCCTCAGCTCTGTGACTGTTTCATTTCGACAGGATAACTGGTGGGTCAAGAGTCAATCATGACATACGCTCGCGAGCTGTTCAGACATGAAGATCCGTGGCATGATCCTGGGGCAGCCTTCATAGACTTCGTTCAAAACGTTTCTAAGAGTGTGAAGGTTGATAAAGTTGCAGTCGGGCTGTCGGTTGATGACTTCATTGTCGAGAAATATCGAGTTTTGCATGAGGACGTCCTTTGAGATGGCGACCCTGATGGTCATGTCCGTTAAGCCACCCCATCTTCATCCCTTCTTGCACGTGCAGGTACAGCCTTGCGGACTGACCCGTCCCTTCCATCTCTGAAACATATCCAGGCTCCCTGAACCCCCATTCCTTCCAATATGACATCCATATGATCTTGGCGTTGCCCGGGCTCCTGGGACGGTGCTACCACTGGTGGGAGAAAGGAGATCCTGTTGACTTCCGAAAAATAGAGGTTGAGATGCAGAAGGTGCGTCCCTATAGTCGTCCTAGTCTTTGTAAGCGCGATAAGCGCTGGTAACAGGCCAGAGCAAATTGCCAGTGTGGGAAGAACAGGCCCACAGCAGGAACCTCACGGTCCATAGCCTGCATAGAGACTTGTAGAACTCTCGGATTGAATGCGGTTCGACCATCTTCATGTGCGGTGATCAGAAGGTGTGAAATAATTCCAGTCCGTTGTGACCGTGTGCTCCGATAGGCCTAGATGGATGACTGGGGTTGACCTGTGGTATGAACTGTCCCATCTTGATTGATCGACACATACGTATATCTTGGATGAGGTGACAATGGTGGAAGCATGGGCCTCTACTATAAGATACTCCAAGATGGATGGCCGGGTGTTGGCAGGCTGAGACCAGATGCTGAGGCAAGAGATCTTGTAGTCATTCAAATCGCTTGGGAGGACACTACCGTATTCTGGGTGTAGTAGGTTGTTCCAAGAGCTTATACGTATCGCATCGACAATAGCGTCGCGGATGGTCCCAGGGCGAGATACAAGCCTGCTACGCGCCCATATTGGATCCTCACACCGGAACGCTACCAGTGGTAGGACCCGTTGGTGCTCCTCGTTGGGCCTGACATCATCTTCAGAAAGTCACACACCTTCTCCTTCCTCATCCCTTGGAAATCTACTTCAAGGCCTTGGACATTGAAAGATCCCAAAGTCACTCATAGGACTTCTCCAGAGCTAGCAGGGTGAGGATGACTTCAAGGGAATGGGGCTTCGGGGACTGACGCCTGGGACTCCATTAATCTCCTTAGCCACGCTCTCAGCAAGTCCCCTCCAGCTTTGATAAAGGCAATGCTAAAACCTACTGCGCCTTCCTCATGGCCATGGATTTTGACGCCCATGGTGGAGAAGCCAATCACCACGTTTTTGGTGGTGGTGAAGAGATGGAGTATCGATGGAGTGACGGAAGGAGGGATGATGTCCAGCTCCGCTTCTGTCGAATCTACCTTTTTTGGAGACTCAAAAATGCGTATCTGAGATGGTCGGATAGCTCCAGGTGTTGTAATAGAGTATCTTCAGCTTCCGGATCCGGTCCTGCTGGTCTGATGATTTGGAGGTCGTGAAGTTGGGTCCTGGGGTGTTCAACGACGACGATGGGGTTTATGAGCGCTACGGAACACAGCAAGAGCGTTGAAAGGGCAGGGCATGCGTGCAGTATATGTAGCATCTGTAAAAACCGTTGGGCCAGACGTAAAAATGCAGAATAAGGTGAGTTTGCGTGGTCCAGCGAAGGTCGACAAGCTCCAACTATTCAGAGCAACATTGTTCAGATGGAGAGTAGTAAGATGCGGGAGGCTGTCTGAGAAAAGTCGGGACATTTGGTGCAGATTGGGCGAAATGTTTTCGAGGTGTAGGTCCTCGAGAAACAGGGCCTTGAGGGTTTCTAAGACGTCTAGAATGGGATCCGAATCTGCGGTCACATGAAGTGATCTCAACGTGCGAAATGCTGTAGTACAGCAGACCAGAACGGCTCGTAATAAATAATCTGATTGACGGCGTCGTCTTCACCATGTACTGAACCGCACACCAACTCTGGATACTTTGCCCGATGCAGTACCATGGTCCATTCGATGAGGCTAGTACCACCGAGCTGAAAGAGAGTCCACAAGCTCGGAGCGGCCCGCACGATGGTGGCCCAAGCCGAGCAGACCTGGGCCAGGACGTGTAGCCTCTCCACGTAGTCGAAGGACATAACGTCTCCGTCTGGGTCGCTCACCTCGTGAAAGGTTCGGATGAGCAGTCGGATGGGAGGCCCGACGAATCAGGGGAGGGACGTTGTTGACGTTGGAGGCGAGTTAATTGAGTAGGCCCTTCGGTAGACGACGGAGGAATATCATCCGAGATATCCTCAGTTTCATGTGCAGAGTTTCCCAACACCTCATCGTACATTGAGGTAGCGATGTCAAAGTCCACCCCTTATTTATGGGCCGGTGGATTTCCGCAAGGCCATAAGCACCTCGTAGCGGTCGTTCGCCATCAGTCTTACCCTGCGATCTCTGTGCCGCTATTTCCATCTGTTTCTCTGGAGCCTCCGAATCCTGTGATGGAGGTTGAGCGACCAGGGATAATGCGCTCTTTTGTCGGAAATTCGAGTTGTCAGTTAACTGTGTGAGATAATCAATTTGAAGTCAACCATACCTATTCTTCTTGATCTCGGCGGAGTCAGGATTAAAGGACCAGCAGAATCGGAGAAATGGTCTGGAATGGTACAGTATGTATGCTGTCCCAAGTGAAGCGCGAGGACTTCTCAATGAAGCGAAATGAAGGCACGGATTCTTCTGGAGTATATCTTTCTTCTCTCCTATGAGAAGTGGGCCCAGTGAAGTGGTTGTCGAGTAAATCGACTTCGTTTCGGGGTTACACGGTGAATCCACGGATCATCATTCCACCATGCCACGCGCCATTCGCGCCATTCTATTCAGCCTCAGAGCTCAACTCGTCACCGAGGTCCAAACCATCATCCTAAGCATAGGAAATTCGTGCGATTATGAGTTACAATGCCATCTATTTGAATGTGGAGCATTGTAAGTTTGTTGATTTATAGCTATAATACTAAAATTGACGATGTTCAGCTCAATTTAGTCTTGTGCTGTTGTTGCTTATTATACTCGGCGAGCGTGACAATCACGCTGGTGATAAGGGAGAACGCAGAGCCGACGATGTGGCCCAGGATCGCCATATATGCTGGGACGAGGGGCCACGCCTAACAAGAGGGCGATGTCAGGCGAAGCTGTGGCGGCTCTCGGATCGCTTCAATAACCTACCTGCCATGGTCTGTCCCAATCTAATGGTAGGGGTATGGCTCCTAGCCAGCATCCCACAAGCGTCCCGAGGATTGGGTATACGAGCGCTCTGTCTAAATGCGTCCGAATGCTAAGGGAGGAGATAAAGCGTCCCATTAGGTTGGAATTAAGGAAGTGGCGCCTGAATAACGTACGAAACCTCGGAGAACAGCCTAACGTAGTTCAAACGGTGCATGAATGCCGATGAAGTGGTCGCAGACCAGGACGGCATCCCGAGAGCATATGCTGGGGTATATACGCATAGTAGAGAGAGGAGTGTCGATAGAAGGAATGTTTGGACGCAGTGACTATTGGGATGAATGTGAAAGTTTTTAGTACATAACCCCACGTCAGTCGCGTATGAGACAGCGAACTCAACGATGTTAATGGAGCACCGAACAGCACGAGTAAGACATAAATTATAGGAGTGGTGATCATAGTACTGGTTACCGCTCCTCGTATGGCCTGTAAAACAATCGCAACTGTCAAACGTCCCTCCCAAATCAATTTCTCAAAACAAAACTCACCGCGCTCCTGCCCCTATACAATCCAGCTCTCACATCCGTCACATCCTCCTTCGTCTGGATCGATAGAGACTTTGCCCACACCCGCATATAGCCTGCCCACCAAAAGGCAATCGCTGCCACACCACTACATAGCCACGTCAGAGTAAGGGTCGGGCTTGCCGTCAGAGGTTGGAGGAAAGGGTGTTGTGGCCTGTCGAGGGAGGAGTGTTGGGCTTTCAAAATGAAGTCCTCACCCAACAGTGCGGTGGTAGATCGTGGTAAGAAGAATGCAGTGAAGAGGAGTAGGAGACATTGGGTGCCGAGAATGGATGTGTACCGTGCGAGCGGCAGTGCCGAATCAGTCGCCTCGGTTGACATCTGAGACGCTGGTAGGGATTCTTCTGTAGTCTTAGAGGAGGTCACAGGAGCTGCCTTGACCTTCCTCTTTCCGGCCATTGAGATAATGTGGGCGGCTGGTGTGAGAAGAGCGTGTCAGTCACCAGGCACAGCTCCAACCTCTCCGTAAGTCGCGACTGGACCCTTAATCTCATCCTTCAAGCTGCTACTTACGATATCGGGATTTCAGGGGCCTCGCAATGTTGGTACCAAACTCTCGTCCCAGGAAGGTATATACTACGATCCTTTACCCGGCCTTCTGCACGAGTAGTCTCTGAGAACTTACTATAATTGTGATTACAGCGAGATGCTATACACCTTTCTGGCCAATGAAGGGAATGTACACCTGTTATACAAGTCATGATCTGATCTAAAGGATGCACAGGTGCTAAAAGTGCGGGACGGGGCGTTCGAAGTACTTCCACGCGTACTTCTCGTACTCCTTCACTTGGAGCTTCCTGCGCTTTCTGCTAGGACTTTGTAAGGGAATCCTTTGTAAGTACGATTTATGGCAGCTAAAACATTGGATTCACGCACTTGGCCAAGGATCGTGGTTCCACTAGCGCCCTTTGCTGCATACTAAGCAGGCGATCCCGGTAGAGGTTGCCTTCCACCTAAACCATTTCTCGTCAGCAGATCGATGAGAAGGGGGATGAAGTCTTAACTGACCTTCAATCCCCGAAGGCTCTCGCTCAAGTCTTCGCCAAGCTGCACGTCTATCTCGCCACGGGGCACGATATGCTTCGAGCCCAACTTCTTCCCACCGAGTCCTGCTTTAAAGCGGTCCTTACGTCGGACCCTTCGGCCCAGAAGTTCTTTGTCCTTCGCTGAAAGCTGTGCGGCGACTTCCTTATCAATGAGCTTGGCGAAGTTAATCGAGTGATTGAGTTTCTTGAGACGGAGCTTCTCGAGATGGGCTGATTTCTGTGGAAAGGAACGGGTGGTCAGATCACGGGGGATCGAAAGGGGTATAACATGAATGGCGGCGAACTATGGCGAGTTGGCGTGCTTGGGCGTTCCTATCTCTCGTTGTCTTAGGCTTCGTCACCTTCCGATCCAAAGGAATCTCATCCTCCTCATCTGTGCCAGCATCCTTCCCCTTCTCAGGTAGGTACACCGCCATACCATTCGTGCGCTCCACGTTTGGACCGTCGTGAATGGCCGCAGCACCTGCCTGGGCTGCGGCAACTGCAGCGGAGAGTGCGATCCTTTTATTTTCACGCTGCTCCTCAATCGCTACGGCGCTCTCTAGTAGCTCTCGATGTGCTGTAACGTGTGGGTTATAGGAAGTTCCCTCGTGTGGCTGAACGACCGCTTTGACGGCAATCATAGTCCGATCCCGATCGGGTTTCGGGGGCTAGTGTCATGAGTTGATATAAGACCCAGGATGCCTTCTCAGAATAGATGACCAGGGCATTCTCACCTTGATCTGAGGTTTCATCACCAGATCCGGCAAGTAATCCCTTTGATCACCCTCTTTCAAACCATTGATAAACGCAGTGTCCTTGTCCTCTTCAGCCCAGACGTCCCTATCTCTGGAGTATTCGGCTTGCATCGTGAGGCCTACGCCTTCCGATGACTGTTTCCGAAGATCCGTTACTGTGTTCAAAGGTCCTTTTGAGGTACGACCAGCGATCCGGAGCAAGCGTTGCTTCTCCTGATACGTCATTCGTGCACGGCGCTTGATTGTGTTATCAGCTGTCGGTCGCTGAAGTAGGGCATTGAGGGCGGGGACGGCCGACCGCGCTGAGAGTACTCGCTGAGCGTGCGTGAGTTTCTTGGGCAAGGATTTTCGTACTATAGAGCAGATATGAGGCATAATGAACCAGAGGGGGCGTCCATGGACCAGCAGGGCAGACAGGTCATGACATACCAGCGCCATCCCCGACAGCGTCAAACGTGAATAGCTCAGCGTCGGCCTGTTTCTGCAGCGGCACACTATAGATCGCATCTCGTTAGCGTACACAAGTTTTTTGATGTTCCAGGCAGCTCTGACGTACCCGATAGTCTCCTCTTCCTTGCGCATCTCCTCCAGACCCAGCTCAACCCCGTCAATGTCAATGTTCTTCCGCCATGCTTTCTTTCCCTTCCTACCCGTACGAGTGTATTGGGATGGGGCACCACGCAGCGAATGCGACTTTTTCTGTGAACTGGGTCCTGCCACGGGTGCCATGTCGAGAATATATTAGCGGAAGGAGGATGAGAGGCAAATTTGAAGGTCAGGCACAACGGCGACTTGGAGAGAACCCTGATATATTTGCCACCATGAATTTGTATATACCACCTAGAGTTGACTTGGATTGGACGATCCCAATATTCACCAAGGTTTGGGTCACATTCGGTACCCTCTTTGCGCTACGGAAACTCCCCTCGACCAATCTCAACATTAGGTAAAAAGGGCCACAAGATAGCAGTATATGATAAATAAATCAGGCGCCAGGATCCGTAATGCCGACGGTTGGTTCAACAGCTACGCTCTCTACCGTCGGCGACCGAGCACCTTCGTAAGAGCGGCCTTGACAACTCCGGCGGCCTTCTCCGACTCCTTCTTCGTCAACGCAGCGGTCGCCACAACCTTGATGGAGGCTCTCGGTTCCAGAGACTCCTGTCCTCTCAGCCGCTTTGCCCTGGTGATCATTACTCCTTGTGCCAACGCCTCGTCAACCACTTCCTGCAACACTTTATCCTCCAACGCCCAGTCCGTCCCGACGACAGCGTTCTTTGCGCTCGCGAGCATCGTAGGGTTTGAAGGAGAGGTAGATGTATTATGCCGATGGGTCAAAGGTGAGTTGGGTTGGAGGAAGCCAGTAATTGTGGACACCGAGGAGTTGGACCCATTGGACCCGCCGTTGAGCAAGCCTGATCGGATGTAAATGTGAGTCACGGCGGATGCGGAGTGCGAGGGGATCTCGATCAGCTCTGGAGAGAGCTTCTCGAGGACGGAGCGGATCGTACGCGCGTTCTCGTGGAGGTTTTCGAGTAGTGACGGTGTAGCGGTGAGGATGCTGATACCCTCGGAGGCGGAGACGGCGAGGAGAGCGGGCATAGCGGCAGAGAAGACAAAAGCTGTTCCGTTGATGCGCTTCGCAGAGTGAACGTGGTTAGTGATCGATCTTCCTTTAGCATTGAGGCATACATGCATACCTGATGCTCGGTGATGGCAGTGGAACCAACGCAGAATCCTCCAGTCGCGCAAAGTCCATTGGCCATTGACCCTACGATCATATCAACTTCTGTTGCCTACACAGTCCGGCATGATTAGTTACTAGACAGTACAAGCCGTCGTTTCAGAAGACTCACGGGAACATTGTAAAGTTCGGTCAATCCACGGCCAGTCCGGCCCACAGTTCCGAAAGACATAGATTCATCGAGAACTAACCGGTATTTGTACTTCTTCTTGAGTTCAATCTTTTAGGAAAAAGCAGATGCATCAGAAAACAGTCCATGGAGCTACAAATAGTTGTGCTAAAACCACATACCAGCTTGGGAAGGTCAGCCATAGCTCCATCGTTCTCAAAGATGCCTTCCGTTACAATAAACCGCCTGGTCAAAGGCGACTTCTTCTTCTTTGTCTCCTTCGCTACGCTCTCCAAGGTCTCTTCCAAGCTCTTCAAGTCGTTATGATCGAACCAGCGAATGGTGCTTCGTGAGATCTGTAGGGCCTTCTGGATAGCGAAGTTGACTCCCCTGTCGGCGATGATGATATCTCCACGCTTGGAGAATGCGGGAATGACGGACGAAATGGTGGAGAAGCCTTGAGAATATATGATACAGCTCTCTGCACCAAGGAATGAGGCGATGTTACGTTCCAAATCCATGTGCACGTCTGCGAGCAAAACAAAGCAAGTCTTGTTGTGAGTGTGGATCGTTAGGGAGGATTCGATACACAGAAACGCACCGATGGTTCCGTAAAAGCCTGGAGGGCCACAACTGCCCAATCCGTACTTCCTGAGAATTTCCACAGCACGCTCCTTGATATGCTCGTTGCCCTGCAAGCCAGTAAAGTTATAGCTCGCGAGGTTGAGGACGGTCTTGCCATTCGACGCGAGCTTCGGGCGCGGGCCAGAAGGGCCAGCAATAACTGGCATCGCGGCCAATTCTGCGTATTCGTCCTCATCCATCGGCGGTACAAGCGGTTCGGGCACCCATTCATCGACCAGTTCGTCTACTTCCTGATACGAATGATGTGATTTAAAAGGGTGTCGAGCCGTCAGTGCTGCGCGTTTTTTTTTCCTTCGATTTCTTTTGGCCGGCACGGTTTCTACTCACTTTTTCGCTCAGTTTGACGTATCCCTTTTGACTCCGACTCCGTGTCCTACTCTGCATCAACGTCCTCACCGCGAATATGACCAAGATCAACTCTAGTACAGACCGTCCTGGGTCATTTTGGTAGGAGGAGCGGACATATCTGACGACGATGGGTGATCCTGGGATAGCTGTGAATGTCTTTTGCGCAAGGATGAGAGCATGAGCCAAGAACGCGACAAGAGGCTCTATGGGTGAAGACGCCGAGGACGACATTTGTGGACTATGAGAGGTGGTGGTTCGTTTGGGTGCCCGTCTGGGATGAAATTCCAGGGTCCAGAGTGGCCGCGGAAGCCGATCCTGAGTATGACGAAGCAGCGTCAGCACACCGAGCAGCATCGACAAGTAGATCTTCAATACTATAAGAGGAGCTGAGTAAGAAGACTTGCCACACGGAACCGGTGGCTCTATGTGAGGTGACGTTGGCCATTCCTGAATGAGCCAATATCGGGTATTCCCAACGGCGGGAGGCCAAACTGTCCACCCATTTTTCCTCGCGACTCTTTATCTAGACTCAGAGTCTCAAATCTGACAGTCCATCGCTTCCATTCCCTGCCGGTACAGTGGAGGCGTACCCATTGACAAAGCGGTAAGACAGACATGCACGCAAGATTTCCGAGGTCATCCATCGAAATCTTACATCCCCACTGTACTTCAGGATCGGTTCCGAAAGTATTCGAGCCTAGTGATGCGGATGGCGCGAGAATATGATCACGATCTACATCCTTCCCATCTATGAGATAAAGGCCTCCTACCCAAGTGGGGAAGATGCAATAAGCATGTGTTGAGGGTGAGCCCTTGGCAAGATTACCTTCTGAATGACTCACTCTGCATAAAAATTGGTGGGACTGCGGACCAAGTTCTATTGACTGAGATATACTGATAGGTCACATTGACTCTCCATTGCGCGCATCGTAACGCTGGACAGGATTTCGATATCGATTGTAGCTGCACTAATGGCTTCTCTACAGTTCCGTTGCCGTCGCCGCAAATCCCCGGGTCTTGGAACCCCGTTAAGCCCAAGGCTGGGGTGATCTGTAGAAATCAGTCAGAGGTCAAAATTCAGGCCCGAACGATGATAAACTGACGTTACGCGCTATAGATCGAACACGTCGCAGAAAGAAAAAATCGAGTTTGACCTTCAGGATGTCTTGAGAGTGGTCGCGAAGGAGCCAAACGAGAGGTTGAAGCTCCTTTGTTGAAGGGAGTCGGCAGTTAAGCTCCAGAACTCTCGAGGTTGGAGTGATGCACTTTTTCTACGAACTCAGGCCCAGATAGTCTTTGGACCATAGCTAAGACCATGGAGCGGACATCACCAGTGAGCCCTTCGCGGAGTGCATCAACAACTCTAAGCTCGGTCTAGCTTTCCAACCAGAGTTTGGGGCTGGAGTGATGGTAAGATCAGCGACAGAGATAGACTGCAGCTGATGGGACCTGCAAAGAGTTGTGAAGATACTCACTTGAATACCGCTTGGGTTCACAGTGGTAAGGTTTTTGAGCTGTGGAACGACGAGGGTCATGTCTTCTAACGACATTCATGGGGGACCCTTAATGTGGACGTTCGAGAGGCGTCGCACCAGCTCGGCGAGATCAGGACTCTACGCCAGCATTTTATAGAGCAACTGCATGTGGTCGCGGCATACGCTGGAGCGAGGGAGGTTGATAGGATTGAGAGTGAGGGGTCCTCGTAGAAATGAGCTACAGCAATGCGATAAAGATTTCTATCCACGAGGCAGCAGTGGAGACGACTGTATATCGTACATCTTTGCAAGATCATGTCCAGTACATCGTGGGGTAGGACGGCCTTGCCAGACCTGATATTAGCTGGTTAGATTAAGTAGACGGTAGACTCGGTAGCAGATAGGATTAACGAACTTGAGGGCGAGCCTTCCTCTAGATCCAACTCCGCTGGAGTCCAGTAAGGAAGCCATTGTTTGTGTTGTTTGCCACCAGAATCTAACATTCTGCTCATAGGACCCATACGATCGGACTCACGTCCGTCGCGCAAAGGACTCGTCAGCGAACCGCTGGTACATCGTCAAGCGAACCACTCCAGCTCAGGAAATCAAGATTCTGCGACTTCTGCAGTCGCAGGCTAACAGTAGCAACCACACTGCATTTCCTTACGATGTTCTGTACCATGATCAGCTCATGATTACGCCACAGTACCGAGGACTTCCCATGATATGGACACCGGAATTGGTATTGCGGCTTGTTGAACAACTGTTAGAGGTAAGATGAACTTACAGCGCTGATGTTTTGCTGAGTTGACGCTCCTCAGGGTGTACATTTTATGCACCAAAATAGGATAGCACACTTAGAAAGTCAAAAAAAAAAATGCAAAATATCCTATCTGCCACGGTTAACGCATGTTTTGATATAGGACATACATCTTGGGAACATTGTGGTTTCAACGCCGTCGGACGACCTTTCGTCTACAAGATTTTTGATCGTCGACTTCGAGATGGCTCAGTGTTTTCCCATAGAACAGGAAGCCCGTGTCAATCTATGGTGGAAGGAGAACCATCGTGAGGGGGAACGCCCTCCCGACGGTATCGTCGATGTCGACCCGTTTGCGTTCGATGTATATTGCACGGGGCGAGCTTTGAGGCGAGGGGTACTCAAGGTCAGTATGCAATGGAACGATAGACCTCGCAACTCATTGCTGTATTTAATTTTTGTAGGACTGCATCTTCGTTGAGTGTTTCGTTGGCCTAGAATGGCCACACAACTTTATCGACCTCTTGGAAAGCATGACGGTCCAAGTACCGGCGTCAAGGCCTGACATCCAAACATGCAATGATCGGTTCCGTGAACTCAATGAACTCGGAATATCGTTCACTTACACAGGTTTGTCTGCTGCTCGACGATGTGCCCACAGAAGCTAAACTCTTGAATCTTAGAAAAGCTCTGGGATACCTCGGACCCCTGGCGGTCGCGACACCCATCGTTAGCAGGTCATACGGCGACGCAAGTTGGGTTTCAATTATGAATAACGATCGTCATTTTCCCCGGGGACCTGTTGTGCTCAAGAACAAAGAGCCATGCAAAACATCAAGTCACTTTCAGAGGGTCTAGTTAAGTTCGGTAGTGTGAGCTTAGTCAAGCAGCGGAAATAAGAACGAAGAGGACAACTTGTTTGGCCTTCGGCTAGTCTTCAACTGGCTGTTACAGAGGCGTCCATTGTCATGATACTGTGGACGCCTCGGCGTCGCCCCTCGTAGTATCTCGTCACAGCATCCGGGAGCACTTGTTGTAGTAGTTGTTTATTAAGTGGTTTGGCTTCGCCGTAGATCCAGACTTCTGGCTGATCGGTCCACACACCTCCTGGCAATGCGTCAGTCATTTTGAACTGCTCGACGTCTACCTGGCCCTTGACTGTCCAACCATTATAACGAATATTCCCTAGAATCTGTCCATCATTGCCCTTTGCAACGCAGATTACTTCTGGCCCCTCGGCCTCCTTCGTGCTGTTGAGTGAAATCCGCATGATGGCGGAGAGGAATGCGTCGCGGTACTCCTCAAGGGATGTCATCTACCGAAGGAGAGTCAGATTCGAGTTTGATGGAAGTGAACGGGAAAAGGGGAAAGAGATGTCACCTTTCTGAGAGGGTTTTTGTGACTGTCTGTGCTGAACAGAATCACCTCTCGTCATGAAATTATATATGGACAGCGGTTTGACTGAGTCAAAGACAAGGTATCTTGACCATCAAAATCGTGTTCATCGATTGCCATTGTTCCGTGTAAGGAGCTGATAGCGAGCGACGTGTAAGCCGATGCCGATGAGGAACCCGATAAAACGATGGTAATTCAGTTAGAGACAATGGTATTACCTAGAAAGGACAACCAACTCCTCTTCGTGTATTCCACGCTCCCCTCGCCACTCATCTCATCCCCGGTCTGATGGCTCTCTTCAGTATTGCTGTCCCGACCCACGGCTGCGGCGCCCAGACGTTCCCTACTTTCGTCCAAGAGCCCAGATGACTAAAACGAGCGAAAGAACGCGAAAATTAGGGGATATTACTAAGCAAACAGACTCAGTGAGGATGAAGGGCCTACTGATCAAGTTCGTTCGGGATTGCACCATACAATCTCCTGGTTTCCGGAATCAACAGTGCGTCTAAGATTCCCCTGCCCCTCTCGCGATATCTAGCCTCTGAATTTAATGTGGCTCGGTGGCGGCGCGGGGGCTTGACGCAGGTTCCTCGTCACAATGGACGCAACTGGTACGCAATTGTCAGGCGGGATCCATGGTGATCACTCAAGAGATCATGTTCATAGTTGGATGATCGGCTCGATGACGCCATTATATAACGAAGAATTGCCTTTGGTGTGGTTGTGCGATTACAATGATGAGGGGGAATGAATGGTGAAATGGTAACGACGATGTATTTACACGACTGCGAAGCCAGCCTTGAGGACAACGTGTATTGAATCAGTACCGAGGGCATGGGTGGGTGTACGGGCTTTGCGAGACCAAGGCACGGATGCAATTCTCTGTAGAAGTATCAGGATTTCTTCAGCAGTGGCAACTCGTCGACAGTGCGGACATAAAGAGCAGGCCCGAAAGTTCTGAGTCCAGAAACCGAATATCATTTGTCCTGTAGCATGGGTGGATAGGTGATAGGAGGGGGCAACGGCGCTGGCAAGCGGAGCACATGGGCTTTGGTTATTCGACGAGTATCTGGGTATACGGCACTGGAAAGATGTGAGTGAGCAGGGAAGTAAACGAGTTGCAGGATTCGTCTCTCACTCTTCAAGAGATTCCACCAATATCTTTCGGGTTCTGGCACTCAGGATCGATGAAGAAGTCGGAACGTGGACTGTCATCATTTAATGCTTCTGTACAGCTTTAGCGATAGCCGGAAGCTGATGACGACTGGACTTCTGGCCTCTGGAAAATAAAGCTAGGTATCTGTATAGTATCATTATCATAATTCGGGGTATGTGATGGAGGGCTTCGTGTGCCTTTGGGATGAAATACTAGGGTACTAAGTGGTCCGGACGACGCGGCATGGCTATGACGTAGCCGAAACGGTGAGCATAGGTCTAGAAGTCGAAGTCGAAGGTTTGAGTCGATACGAACATTTAGATTGCTATAGGATGGACTGGGTTAAAGGACTTGCGACACGGAACTAACATTGACGAATCCCAAATGGGCGAATGTCTCATCCCAATCAAACTGTCCTTATGCACACAACTCTAGACCTATACCCAGAGCATTAACAAAGTTGAGAGTGTCTCACTTCAATGCCCCACTGTGACCCTTTGTAAGGGTGGCGTACTCGTTGACAAGCGGTGACATCGACATGCATTTCAGATTTTCAAGTCTCGCAGCCGCCTTGAGCCACAGGGCAACTACTTGAAAGTATCGAGAATTCGCGGAGCTGCAGAACAACAAATAAACTCGACATGGATAGGCAGCATGGTTATGCGGATGCGAGTGAGAATGCAATCACGATTCAATTCCAAACCTGCCCATTCATTTTAGTGTAATATGTTTTCGAGACGAACGACTGCTACTTACCGGGATACAGTAAACAAGTGTTGAAAATGAGCCGTCTGCAAGGTTATCTTCTGAATTGACTCACTCTGCATTCATGTGGGTGGGATTGCCGACCATACTCCGTTGATTGAGGTATATTGATACAGTCTCTCAATGATCATCTCGTAGTCCTCACTCAGAGCAACCCTCCTGACTCCCCATTGTGCATATCGTAACTCTGGACAGGATTTAGATATCGATCGCAGCAGGGCCAATGGCTTCTCTACATTCGCGTTGCCATCGCCATGAATCTCTAAATATCAGGGCCGTATTAAGCCCAGGGGCGGGGTGATCTGTAGACCTCGGTCAGAAGTCGAAGTCTGGGTGATAATAGACCGATGTTACGCGCCTCCAGGTCGAACACGTCGCAGCAAATGAGTTGGAGTTTCACCTTTAGGGTTTCTGGAGCGTGATCACGAAGAAGCTGAAGGAGCGGTTGAAGCTCCGCCGAATAGAGCCGGCAACTGAGCTCCAGAACTCTTGAGGTTGGAATAATGCATGTGACTAAGGAGTAAGGCGCGGATGGTCTTAGACCTTTGGTAAGGCGATGGAGTGAACACCACCAATGGGCCCTCCAAAGGGTACATCAAAAGCTCTCAGCTTGGTTTGGCTTTCCAACCAGAGTTTTACAGCGGGAGTAAAGGTAAGACTAGTAGCGGAGACGGATCGCAGCTGGTCAGATGTGCAGTGTTCTGACTCTTATTCTCCAGGATGTTCCGCTACTCGTTTGAGTCTGAAATTAGTTGAACAAGGGTTGGTAAACTTGTGGCCAGTCTTATCCCCGCGTCCGCCCGGCGAGACTCTGGCGGTTGATGTGGAGGCATCAAGGTCAATCGGGTGACCTGCACTGTTGGATTTCTGTGGCGGAGCACGTAATTTCGACGGTTGTTCGTTTATTCCTGCTCACTTTCCCTCTCCGGTCAATTCGTACCTGGAAGCTCATGACAATAGGAAATGTGAAGAAGATTACCTCAAGGGTCTTAAGAATGAAGGACTGGATCTTCAATCTTGTAGTAAGCGTCCGTTGTCACTCTAAACAAGAAGTAATACCAGTTGAGAGGATCGCAGCACGCCATATTAGGTCGAAAGGCTATTGGCAGCCAAACCTATGGTCGCTTGGCTCGCAAAGCTTGGTATCTGGATAATATTATCCTTGCCTCACGAGGTTATATCATGGAAGATTTTGTAATGGTGAGTGCTTATTCTGTGTTTTCTACTGCGGAATCTGAGTTCTGATCTTAGGACCCATACGATTGGACCCATGTTCGAGGAGCAAAGGACTCGGACTCATGGTATATCGTGAAGCGGACTGCTCCAGCTCAGGAAGCCAATATTCTGCGACTCTTGCGATCGCAGGCGGACGGCATAGATAAAAACCACACTGCATTTCCTGTCGAGTTACTGTATCGTGATCGAATCATGATCACACCACAGTATCGGGATCTCCCTTTGAACTGGACACCAGAAATGGCACTGCAGATTGTTGAACATCTATTAGAGGTGAGCCAAAGCCCCTGACTCTGCTATCTGTTTTGAGCTAACGCTTCTCAGGGTGTGAATTCCATGCATCATAATAGAATTTCACATTTGGTATCTTAAAAATTAAGGCATTTATTCTCTGCTGTAACTGACGATTCTTCAATATAGGACCTACATCTTGGCAACATTGTGGCTTCGACACCGTCGAACGATCCTACCTCTACAAGATTTCTGCTCATCGATTTTGAGATGGCTCAATATTTCCCGAAAGAACAAGAAGCCTATGTCGATTTATGGTGGAAAGAGAATCATGGTGAGGCTGAACGTCCCCCGGACGGCATCGTCGCTATCAATCCGTTCGCCTTCGATGTCTATTGTACAGGACGAATTCTGAGGCGGGGAATACTGAAAGTCAGTATACAGCGTTTCTGTAGACCTTGCGACTCATATTTCGCATTGCGTTTTCCGCAGAGTTGTTCCCTCGTTGAATGCTTTATCGGACTTGAGTGGCCACCCGACCTTATCACCCTTTTGGAAAGCATGGCGCTTCAGGAACCGAGCTCAAGGCCCGAAATGCAGTCATGCGTTGAACGGTTTCGCGATCTCAACAATCTCGGGATATCGTTCAAATATACAGGTCGGCCTGCCACTGAATACTGTCCCCACAGTAGCTAATACGTCCCGTATGTTAGAAAAGCGCTGGAACATTTTAAACCCCTGGAGGTCGAACCATCCATCCTTAGCAGGTCATACGGCATCGCAGTTGGATTTCAACTGTGAACAACAATAGTCTTTTCCACGAGCTCGTCGCGCCCTACAGCGTTGAACCGTACAATACATCAACAGGCAATTGGACGATACTATTCAAGTTCGTTGTATAAGTTGACCAGTAACAATAGCGAGAAGAATAAGCTGGATGACTTACCATTTCACAGCTGCTTATCATTTGATCCTGACAGGGACGTCCATTGACATAGTAGTGAGGGCACCTCCACGGCGCTGCTCGTAATAGGCGTTCACGGAATCAGAGAGCACTTGCTGCACCTGTTCTCTATTGAGTGGTTTCGCCTCGCCGTAGATCCGGACTTGTGGTTGATCGGTCCACACCCCCCCTGGCACCCCGTCAGTCATATTGAATTGTTCAACGTCTAACCGACCTTTGACTGTCCAGCCATTATAGAGAATGCTCCCAAGGATCTGTCCGTCGCTGCCTCTCGCGCTGCAGATTACTTCTGATACTTCGACTGTCTCCGTGCCGTCGAGCGGAATCTGTTTGATGGCGGAGAGAAACGCGTCGCGGTACTCTTCTAAGGATGGCATCAACTGAAGGGAGTCCGGCTCGAGTTCGATGAAAGCGAATGGAAGAAGGGAAGAGACGACACCTTTTTTGAGAGGGTTTCTATGATCGATTGTGCTGAACGGAATCACCTCTCGTTACGATATTATATATCCAGAGTGCTTTGATTGAGTCAGAGACAAAGCATCCCGATCATCAAATTCGTGGTCATCGATTGCCATTGTTCTGAGTAAGGAGCTAATAACAGGCAACGCGGCAGCCGAGGCGGATCAGCAACTCGATAGAGCGATGGTAATTCAGTTGGAGACAATGGTATCACCGAAAAAGGATAATTAACCCATTCTATGCCACTAGTCCCATCCCCGATCTGATCGCTCTCTTCAGTGTTGTTGTCCCCACCGCCAACCGCAGCACTGGATTTTCCTTACTGACGTCCATGCTGTTCGCCGATCGAAACCCCAGATGGCTAGAAAGAGTGAAAGGATGCGGTGATCATGGGATACTATTGAGCACACCAACTCCACACGAGGATGAAGGCCCCACTGGATCAAGTTCGTTCGGGATTGCGCCCTCCTGGTCTCCGGAACCAATAGCGTGTCTAAGGTTCCCCTATCCCTCTCGCTAAGCCTTGCCTTTGAATTCAATATGGCTCGGTGGCGATACAAGGGCTTCGTGCAGGTTCATGGACGCGACTGGCACGCAATGGTCGTTCTACAATCAATGGCGATCGTTCAGGGTGTCACGTTCATAAGTAGGTGAGCGGCTTGACGACGCCACAATCTGATGAGGAACCGCCTTCGAGTGGATTTGGGATTGCGATGGTGAGGGAGAGCTGTTGAGGAAACGGCAGCGGCCATGCATTGCAGCACTACGAGGTCAGCCTTAAGGACATCGTGTATTGAATCAGCACCGAGGACATGGTGAGTGAAAATGCTTCACGAGACCACGGTAAAGTAATTTTGTATGGGAGTATCGACATTTCTTTGGCCGTGGCTATGTTGGCGGTGCGGGCAGACGGAGCAGGCCAGCAAGTTCTGAGTTCAATAATTGATGGCATTCGCCCTGTAGTACAGCTGCATAGATGATAAGAGAGGGTCATGAAATAAGGGAATAGATACAGGGATTTTAGTTGTTTGGCGGGTAACCAGATATACAGCACCGCTAGACCGATGGTGAACCAAGCGCACGGGCGGCAAAACAATAATCCCAGGACCCATATTAGCAGTTTATCGTCTTGTTGTCCTGGCATAGAGCCAAAAGTGGTGGTTATGAATAAGCCCTCGAACTGGGTGTTAGACCTTCAACAAAAGAGCGAGCCACGGGCTGATGGCTATCCCGAAGACGAAGGACATCGTAATCCAAACGGATTGTGCTTCCTGCATGCAGATATAGAGAAAAATCTGCCAGAACATGCACCAGGTACCGGCAAAGAGCGCAAAGACGCCTGGAAAAGAGCGAAATGTATTCGAGTCAATTGAGGAAACCAGTTTCCTCAGTAAACGAGGGCGCTCTGAGCGGACTCACAGTGCTTTTTCATCCAGAGACACGCGGTCCCAACCCCAAAGTCCTCCAGGAGGTGATCGTATCTCACTTCGCTTGGAGGGAGCTCTTGGGAGTCGAAGCGCTTTTTGATGCGATTTGGCATGTCACCCAAACGGTCGATCGTGATAAACGCGGAGATCGCAGCGCTCATGTTGAAGATCAAGGCTGAGTAGGAGAAGATCAACAGCACTTGATATGTGAATGCGGGTGCGTTCCCTTGGCCGTGTGATCTGACTATCGATATCAGCTTAGTCTCGACTCCACATAGGAAAAGAGCCTTTTGAAAAAAGTGTGAGTACGCTAGCGGTTTTTTTAGCTGTGGTTGAATCACATCTAACTCACGGCGAAGCCTGCTGTTCGTGCGTACGATATCCAGCTTTGCCTTTGCGACTCTACCAGCTCGGGTAACTTGAAGTTCAGAGCGTTTTCGTCTGTGTTACATCGGTCAAGTTAGTGGGTTTGCTGGCGACAGGTGCTCGACATGTGACTTACTAAACGGTTCCAATGGTATTGGGGAGGATGACATGAGAAGTGTAAAGAGAGGGGATAAAATATAAGGATAATGGTAAATGTATCATTCAAGGCTCCAAGAATGTGAAATTATAAAAGCCAGAATAGCACCGCCGTCGGAATCAATGATAATTCAACTCAAAGAAAGATTTTGGCGCTCAGCACGTTACCGTTGCTCTTTGGCCTCCCTACGACCATCCAAAACCTCTTATTTTCGCCGCCCATTCCGTTAATCTGGTCGGTGGAGTCATATCCAGAGCACTGTAAGAAGGGATATCGGCAAAACAGATGTCTCATCCGAGGAACCGACTAAGCCTCATGAGCTTGTTACCGTCTTGCTGTGTTCCGCATGACGATTATCTGATCCACACTGGGCTTTGTTGTGTTAAGCACGCGACATTTCCAATGGAAATAAATTGGGCACATGGAAACCTCCTTTTGAGAACGAAACGTAGGCGCTTAGATAAGCCGGTGCGCTTTCTAGAAGAGCCACAGCGAAATGCGCTCACCTCCTAGGCTGACGCGGAGCGTTATTCCCTGGAATAGAGTACGTACAGTCATAGAGAGTTTTCAAATGCCTCAAAAGACACGTTGCCTTTCCTGACTCGAAGTCTGGATGCTTTATGGGCTTACATGCAAAATACAACATCGATGATTCCTGGTCAACGTCTGAATTCATGGATAGACCAACCAATCAAAATGAGAGAGAGAGAAGGGTGAAAGTTGGGTTGTAATGCAGCGGTTGCTTGTAATCGAAGCACTGGGATATGGGTTGGTGTGGTGGGGTTCTGGTTAAACAGTGAGGTCTTTAAAAGGCGCCGCGAGAGAGGGATAGCCACTCTCTAGGCTTCGAACCACTCCTTTACCACAGGAAGGTCGAAGGAGCTGCCTAGCAACGCTCACAGCCTCGTTCCATCAGGGAGATTTGGCCACAGCTTGGTCTAGAAAGGTCCAAAACATTTGACGCCATTCAATGAGCTCACGGAGTCGGATTCCGCAGTCGCCGTTTTTTTTTTTTTTAAAAAACAGCTTTCTTTTTCTGTTTATCCGGGGTATATGGAAGATTTAGGTGTTTTGTTTCCGGTGATGGCAGTGATGGTGAGGGAATTAAAACAAAACGGTCTGCATTGCAATGTGGGAATGTGCCTGGATTGTTCACCCGCCGTTCGCCGTCCAGCTGGTTTTCCATACGTCCCCACTTTTGTGAGTCTCTTCGATAGCCACTTCCTATTTCTTTGTAAGCTAGCCTTGAATTATAAATTGTTATTATTTGAAGCTGAATGAATGAAAACAGCTATTTCTGGAAAAATTTTCAATCAAAGGATCAAAATATATCAACTCTATTACGAGGCTGGTACTATAGATTGATCGAACTTCTTTCTTGGTCTCCTCAAGAACGAGAACCAAGGGCTAATGCCAAAAACACAAACAAAGGCCATCGGAATCCAAACGGACTTGGCTTCCTGCATCTGAATGTACAAGAATATCTGTATCATCAAGCACCAGCTACCCCCAGCGAGTGACACAAGACCTGTTAAAAAAAACCACAATATTCTTTCGCCATCAATAAATTGTGGGGAAGACTCCCGAAGCAGAAGTGACAGAATACACACAATGTGTTCGCATCCATCCCCACGAATGACCGGCGCCGTGGTCCTCGAGTAGCCGAGAGTAGTTCACTGTGGTAGGGAGCCGCCCCTGATCGCAGAGTTCCCTTGCGTATCTAGGCATGTCTCCCAAGATATCGATCATAATCAAAGACGCGATTGTAGCGCTAGCGTTGAGAACGAAGGCGGAATAGGAGAGGAGTAATAATAACCGATAGGTGCTCGTGTGAGGATTGAATGTGTCTGACTCCATGGCCTTGACGCTGGCCATCAGCACGGCTTCAGCTCCACAGAAGAGGACAGACTGCTCCGATAACAGCGTAACCCAGTGACAGGATCAGCCTTTTCACTTGAATGTTTCCGATGGACCAACTTACCACTACCGCTGCAGCTTGCGCAGATGATACCCAGCCTTGCCTTTGCGACTCCACCAAGTCTGGAAGCCTGAAGTTCAGCTTCGGGTCGAATTCAGATGTGGATGTGCCAGAGGGCTGAGAGGGAGCGCGGTGAAATGACATTCGAGACGATGGGGGTGACAGGAAAAGGAGGGGCTTCAAGATTTCCTCTGATATAACAAACGATTTCTGAGCGCGGTACCGCAGTTGGGACTCAGAATGATCTCAATTCGAGTTAACAGGACATTCCATTTCCAATGAGAAGACTCCAAAAGCGCATGGAGCAGTATATTTCAGGCACCGCCTGCTAACTGACCAATCACGTACAACAAAAGACATTACAGAGTTGGTGTCGGCAGAAGAGAGCACCGTCTTCTATAGTCCACTACACCGCCACCCTTTCCCAGACCGCTGCGACCATTTTCTGGGAAACAGTAACGGTGCGCTTTGATCAACAAGGCTGCGAGCTCCGAGCCAGCTCGATAGAAAATAACTGATAGCAAGCAACCGAATTGAGTTTGTGCAAGGGAGCAAATAATGAGTTGGGTGATATTAAGCTCGAGTTACCCCATGACGGTAAATCCCTTATGATCGGATCTCTGGATGTGTTTTGGATAACACGTGGTCTGTACAGATGAGCTAAGGCCTCACTGAGAGATCGGCGATGAGACCTGCAGGGCTGAGATTTGCTTGAGGAGCCGATTCGACGATAGACTTGGAAGGATCAAGCCACAAATGCCACGCTTCCACCCGAATCACTCCAACCATGAACGATCGATCGACAAAAGGAATTCTAAGGACTAAAACCTATGCTTCTATCTGACGACAGAGCTGGGTATTTGAGCCAGAGCAACATTCTCATCAGGAGGCCACTCGATTTTCTACAAAAGACGGTCAATTCCGTGGAGAAGCCTGTGCTTCGGGTGCTAGAAACGCGAGGAGCGATGATTAGGGTCGGAACGACTCTGGAAGCTCACGCTCTAGAGCTTTTTCTGGCTAACCTGCTCTCTAAATCAGTCCCTCCATGGGTCCGATCCACTTGGCACTGCCTGGTATGGATTGCCCCAGGGGTTTTGGATCGGGGTTGGCACTGGACGTCGCGACGGTTGCTGTTGCTGCTGGATCGGTGAATCTGGGGTCGGATCAAGCTGGATAGACTGCACAGGACTCGGCGGTACAGGCGGTTGTGGTCGACGCTGTCCGATGCTGTGGAACCACTTCCTGGCCGAGGCCATCAGCTTCGTTGAGCCCTCCTTAATAGGTTTGAAATCGTCCCAGGAGCCTTGCAAGAACCCCCGAGGTCTGGAATGCGCGGTCTGATCGATGGCGGAGTATTGAGGTCCAGGATGTGCGAGTCGCGCCTGAGCGGGGTTATTGGAAGGGGTGAAACTTGGAGCTGGGACTGGGAACGTGACTTGGCGAGCTGGGGGAGCTGTGTAGGCTCGTTTCGAAGGGTCGAATTGGCTGCTGGTTTGCAGAGCATAGCTGTGGGCTCGTGTTGTGGTAGCTCTGGGAGTGTACTCGCTACGTGTGCGTGGAGTGACTCCTCCTGAAGTGGGAGTGTTGTAGCCGCTCGCAGTAGTAGGCCATAGAAGCTGCCTATCGAAGACCCCCTCTTCTTCTTCCTCTGGCTCAGTAGAAGGAGGGCGGTCTGTGTAATAGAAAGCGGGCTGAGGCTGGGGGAAGTTCATGTATGAGTGAGGGCGCAGTCTGGAGCAGCGCGCGTGGCCTGTACTATTTATACTGCGTCTTTTTCTCCAATTCGAATCGAATTGGATATGCGAGCGAAGGTGGGTGGAGAGCAGGTACACCCTAAGGAATGGCTAGCGGTTGGAGTGCCCCATCACTTCGGTCCTTTCGAAATTCTGAAGAATCATTCCTTTTTTCACGGTCAGGAGTCATTCGACTGCTTTGACTGGTCAGCGGCTTGCCCTTACATTGATCGATCTCGGTGTGGAGGTTGGGAGAGGCTTGGCATGCTTTGCGCAGCTTGTTCATCTGGACTTATCCTGGGGATAGTGTGAGATGTATACATTCTTAGTCATATCAAACCGACGGTGATATCACTCGTAACAGTGTATTGGATATTGGGAATCAAATTGGGATAGGTTGGAGTTTGATACAGCAGTACCAGAATGGATAACGCACACGCGTCTCCCACCCGGTCAGTTAGCTCATCCTCTTGCAATCCATATCAGTGACTACCATGTCTCAGGTGTTATCCCGACTCATCACCCCTCCCGACTGAGTCGCTTAGTACCCTTCATGTCTGTTCATCAACAACTGGGCGATTGCTCATCTAGATATCAGTGTCCTGCCTGACGGGACCGATCTCGGCTGGGGAAGCGGATTGTTTCGAGGGGCGATGTGCAAGGGAAGTTGTAGCCCATCTAATCATATCTGGATCAAGTTAGAGGCGATGAGAGACGCGCCGTAATATATACATCAGAGTAGGCGCTCAACATCTTCCAGATGGAAGCCAAAAGAAACTCGCGCGCAAATCCACCGCCACTTGACCCCTAATGTCAGTGTGGAAGCGTCCATATTATTCACACCCGCTGATGGTGTGTATCCAGAAGAGATTTTGAAAAGTGCTAGAGCTTGTTCAAATTGAGTTAGCTTCCCCAAACAATCACATCAGGATAGGGGACATTGACCAGACATACTAGGGGACAGGCAGGTCCTTCTCTTTTCCATGGCGTAATATCTTGACCCATCGCGAGATAGAGCTGTCAATGAAAATATCTCTGTCATAATGATGAGCCAACCAGAGAACAAAGGGGGTGACTTAGTCGAGGAAGAAGCCGCCGTCCCTTATGGAAACCTGATTCGCGCCTCAGGTCCAGTCTATTGCAAACATGTTGGACCAGATACCACAACTCGAGCAACTCACCTTCGACGAGAAGAAGGACGAGAACTTGATCTTGCAGAAAGTAAAGAGAGTCGCATTTGTATAGGGGCGCCAACGCTACCAAACAAGGCTGCTCCTTGGAGATATGCCTCGCTAGCAAGGCCTTTATCTGGTACCTTAAATTGGAAAACGAGCCCAAATCTAGCTTTTCAAGCCTGAGTATCCCCATGATCGAGCAGTTCCCAGTTACTACTTTTGTGACCAGCTGGCTTGTACCACTTACCGCAGCGACTCCCCTTGCTCCTCCGGTCCATCTCCGTCGTTTCCACATTGAGAAGTGAGATCTATATCAGCTTGTTCCCACCCCTATTTCTCATCACCTCACATTCAATGTATGCTTCCTACCGTCCGTTTCCCAAATTCTCAACCTGAGTCCGACCACCACCGCCCTCTGTTCAGTGAGTAACACATATCTTCATTAGTTTTCCAGCTCAATATGTCACACCGAGCCAGGCGATGAAGGAAGCCACGAGGTGAATTAGAATGACGCGAGACGGTGGTCGACCATTGGACTGTTGTGAGCCCGAGAGGTACATCTAGCGGCAGAGCGAACGAAACAGGCTTTGGAAATGCTGCAAGACTTTCACGATGGACGAAGCCATCATTTTGGAACTTTGAGCGTGTTTCTACTCATCTCAGGCGCTTGCAAAAGTTGTGGTGAGCCTTCCCTTGTAGTTTCATCGACTGAGCTGTGCCATGAACAATGAAGCTAATACGCTTGTTTTTAGGCTGGAGCTAGGTCTAGCGGTGTCATTTTTCTAGATGTGATCCATGGCGAGCTCTCTCGGGGTTCTCAAGAGGGCAATTTCTGACTCTCATGTTTCTCTGATGAGAGTAAGTCCCTTGCGTTTGCGCGTGTCGAAGCCTGTGCTCGCAAACAGGCAGCAAGCTTTGCTTCGCCCACCAAGTCATATCAGTACAAACTACTTTCTCATCTTACCAGAGCCCGAAACTCTTGGATCCCATACGGACCGCAAGGTGACGCCTCCTGTCGTAATATTATCCATTTTACTGCTCTTTGAGTACTCTAAATGATAAAAATAAGATTCGAGCCTCTTTGATGGCGTCTTCGATCAAGCAGAATGTGGCGTGATGTGATGATGCAGTCTGGTGTCAGACTTCGGGGATCATTCGGAATGCCCAGCCTCTTCATAAGGTTAATAGAATCTGAAGGTGCAACTAGATAGAATGGCCAGCCGCGCCGTAGATCGTACCGCACACTTTCCACGCAGATCAAAGGTTCTGCTCATCGAGACTCATGCCGCCCAGATATCCCCGAGAGCTACGCATCGATCCTAGGAGAAGTCGGTGCTCTTGATAACATCCCTCCACTCTTCCAAAGTCTTCTCATTCTTCGCAAGAGCCCCTTTGACCATCTGATACGCATCTGCTCCCAACGGTAACGTCACTGGAACCTCTCGACCACCCTTTGCGATCCCCTCTTGACGAGCGATATCAACCACGATCTCCGCGAGCCTTTGAGGATCCCCAGGCTGATGTCCGTCATACTCAGAGATCAGTTCGTGTCGCTTTGTGGCCATGTCGTGATACGCCGGGATGCGAGGTTCATAATTTGTGACCTGCGTGAGGAGGGACGTCTTGAAGTAACCTGGTTCGATGCAGTGTACTTTGATCCCCATCGGGCTGACTTCAAGATTTAAGCTCTCGGCGAGCCCTGCATATAACACAATATTCAGGGTCAGTAGAACCCAGCGCAAGCTAGGCGGGATGGGCACGGAGAAGGAGATACAGGTACCTCGAATGGCGAGTTTTGTGCTGATGTAAGTGCCTGCACAGGGGACTCCGCCCAAGTAGGAGCCCATCGCTCCCATGAAGAAGATCGCCCCTGATCCACGCTCACGCATGGCGGGGAGAAAGGCGCGAGCGACGTTGAGTGGTCCGAGGACGTTCACACTGAACGATCATGTCTTTGTAAGGAATTATCTATCGATGGGTGGGACGACGGTTCTATACTACGCTCGAACTCACCTAAATTGATGCAAAGTCTCCTCTGGACTGTGAGATTGGAATATTCGAGATTGGAACCAGAAAGTCAGGATGTTCAAAAGCCCCCTTCTCAAAACGATGACACCATTACGCACGTTTCCTCTTCCGTGGGCCGGAGCGACAGCACACCCGCGTTGTTCACAAGGACATCAACACACCCATGTATAGCGAGAGCCTCCGCAGCAATCTTCTTCAGATTGTCGATCGAATCAGATACGTCCAACTCGATCACATTGGCACCTTTCTCCTTCAGCTCTGAATCGATCTTGCTAGAGTTGCGCGCAGTCGCGATGACCTTGTCGCCTCGTTGGAGGGCGGCGAGGCAAAGACTTCTTCCCAGGCCAGACCTAGATCACATTCTCATTCAAATTGAAAATTACTTGGGCTAATGAGGGATATTGACTCACGATGTACCAGTCACGAGCCAAACGAGTTGAGTCGAGGTCATTAGGTGATGAATTTCCAAAAGAGGTTTTGAGAGATCGGCAATCTGATTTATGGAGGATGAAAGAAGGTACGCATCCACTGCCGAACGGCAACTGGGGTGCACATCACGAACCTCCACCGACCTTGAGAAAAGGAAAACCAGCTCATTCAATCCATCTTGGGCCTAACGGTCATTGGATAACCGCCAGCGTTCCTTGTACCAAGAATAGGTGCATGGGTGCACAGGTAGGTGCCAAGATGTCGGTGATATGCCGACTGTTGAGAGTTCCTTCCCTAATCGCGTGGATTCCGATTGGGTGCTATTATTGGGGTGTCTGCCGGTTGTTGGAAATGTGGGATGCCGGTGGCGTTCTGACCCCGACCTTGAGCGGCTTCACAACCATTGCTCCCGAACACCCCTCTTTGCGATGGTATATCTAGGAGACATATCAGGTTATTTATATGGTGTCCATTCAATTAACTCATCTGTCACCCCACGATGGCGCTGGTGGCCAAAATTTTCCAAATCGATTGAGGATTGCGCTGAGGAAGAAGGAATCCAAAAACAGCTTCTGCCGAGTTAAAACCTAACAGGTGACCGTAAAATACATGCAGATGATCGCAGGACTATCTGGCCGTACTATTTATACACTCTCGATAGGCTTTAAAAGTCCTTGGAAAAACGGCTTAGCTTGACCTAAGCCGGTCAAATCGCGTACGGATTCGAAAGGCATCGTTCACCTCCTCCGATGGCGGATATCTATGCACAATTCTTAGCTTATCACATGAAAAGGCGCCGCAGGTCTATCGCAAACCCCTATGTCTCCGAGCAAACCACTAGTAACGTCATACCAAACTGTGTCAATTGAGCAAACACGGCAAACCAAGCTATCGCTATCCCTTGCCCCTTTGAGCCAACTGGGAGACCTTCTTCCAGACAATCGCCGAGGCTGCGGCGAATAGGGGAGGATCAACGTGCTCTCCTCGTGAGCGTGGTCGCCACAATCAGCGAGGTCTCGACATGGATTTCGGGACTTATCGTCTACAGCCTCCCAAAGAAGGATTTGTCGCAGATTTGTCGCTACATTTCCCTTGAAATATACGACACCGCCGAGAATCTCAGGTCACCTGGGTCGTCTATCCTTCCTTTTGAGTGCGCCGCACGATCAGTCGGTTCCCCCAGATACATTCTAACAACTTGGACTTCGAGTCTTTCCCCGAAGCATTTCACCCCACTCTCGAGGAAGTTCATCTAATGCGCCATAACCCTGTGGGAGCTTGGTTCGGAAGTCCACACCTATAAGACTGGATGATCGTCCCCGGCTTGTCAGAGCCACAGCACCAGCAGTAGCGTCATTACTTAGACACTTCGAGTTGCAAGCACTTCGCATTTCAATCTGATCGAAATGTTCACCTCAAGCCTCTCATCGCTCGTGGTGGCAGCCATCGCTTTCGGAGCTGCGAATGCGTTCTTCAAGTAAGTTCCCAATGGTTGGATGCGGGGGTTGCATTGCACTCGAAAACTTACAAAACCTCAACTAATGCACGTTTCTATGTCTTGCAGAGTTGCATGCTCCCTTCCTATCGTCCAAGAGTTCGTGGACCCTATTCTCTCACCTGGGGTTGCCAGTCAGCACTTGCATTCGGTTCATGTAGGTCTTCTTCCTTTCACTTTGTATGTTCGTAACACCGAACGGACGTCATGTCTGCTACGATACAGGGCGGAAATAACTTCTCCATGAACCAGTAAGTATTAACTTTTCTATCTCCCGAGGGTGATGTACAGTCCTTAAAGCATCATGATGGTTTTCCAGAACCTATACCACTCTGAGGGAGTCTAGCTGCACCTCGTGCGAGGTCACGAATGACCTTAGGTAGAGCCAAATACTCTTGTGGAACGAGGTGAAACGTAGGTCTTAATAAAGAACCCACAACAGCAACTATTGGGTCCCCACTTTGTACTTCAAGTGAGTCTGTTTCAAACCCACTTTCGAAAATAATTCAGCTCACCGGCACCGAACCACTTTTCCAACCTCTTAAAAGGGATCCCTTGAATGGCACCTTCACCAAAGTGCCCAATGGCGGTCTCCTCGTATACTACGAGAATCGTGGTAACGGTGACACCAGCAACGGAGGAGCGGGGTTGACAGCCTTCCCTCCCGGATTCCGCATGCTGAGCGGGAACGCCGCCAAGCGCTCGCAGATCTATCCTGTTGGGGATACCTCGCAGGTAAAGTCGGAGATTATAGCCATTCCTTCCTCTGGCTTTGGGCTTACTCCTTCCATTGAAATGACAGGGTGGACTCGCTGAAGCAGCGCTCAAAGGCTCTTGCCTTCGTTACAACACAGCTAATAGGTTCGTTAACTACCACTAATCTGAGATCCTATATTGCTAGGCTCTTGTCCCTCCAGCAAGGCTGATTTTTTTAAATACTGATTCCTGTGTCTGTTCAGTACGGGATATGATTATTACGGCTTCCCGACCACGGATTGCGAGGCTGGGATGAACGCCCGTCTGCAGATGCCCACCTGTTGGGTACGACGCTGGCACTATCGGATCATTGTTCCTTTTAACCGCCAATTTGACATCCCTCTCTGCTCAATGATAGGATGGTGTGAATCTATGGCTCCCTGGCAGTGCTCATGTCAGCTACATGAGCGGCCTCGACAACGGAGTCTGCGACGACGCCCATCCCGTCTACCTTATGCACGTAAGTGGCGGTGCTATGATTTTCTTCTGCCGAATTTGGCTCACAGAGAGACCGATATCCTCAGTTGTTTTATGAGGTCACCTGGGACCTAAGCTCGTTCCGCAGTCTCTGGGTGCCCCAAGGCTACCCTTGGCCATTCGTCTATAGCAACTCTGACCCCACTGGCTGGGGATGGCACGGTGACTTGTAAGTGTTAGCTGAACCACACGCATCGAGCCCTTAAAATTGAATACGTGGCTGATACATCCGTCTTTAGCTACAACGGATGGGACCAAACAGTTCTGTAAGTCGTACGTTTGTGTCACATGTTTTCGGCACCGGGAGTAACTTTTATGCATCATCGGGATAGACAAAATGCCATCGACAACTGCAACGATCCCAACAACCCAGGCCAAGCTGGCGGTCTTGCTTCTGCCTGCCCATACCTTACTGTAGTCGATGCTTCCGTGGCAGAAGCTTGCGTGATCAAAAATATTGAAGTTACACAGCCCCAAGGCATCAATGGACCTCTCGCTACGCTTCCTGGGTAAATCAAAGATGCCGTCGTCAGTTCATTCGATACGTACTAAGTCGCGTTTCTATCTTTCGTAGCTGCAACCCACTCCAATACGGTCCTTGCGACGCAACTCTCTATCCATTTGGCAGTATGTTTCCACATCTGTATACACACTTCCTGGACTTCTGACTCGCGGGTCTGTTTTGGTAATCTAGCCTCACCTTGCCCCGCCACCGGTCCTGCTTGCACCGGAACAACGACAACAGTCACTTCGGCGAGCCAAACAACGAGCAGTTCGCCTACCGGTACAGCCACATCCGGCGCATACCTCGGGTGCTACGTTGACTCAGGCAGCCCTCGAACCCTCGCCGCCTACACGACGACCAACGACGTCATGACCAACCCCCTTTGCATCCAGACTTGTGCCAACTTGGGGTACCTCTACGCCGGAACTGGTAAGTCGTCGT
>WSTV01000830.1:0-11933 GCA_019632285.1 Tulasnella sp. 332
TCATCTCCTATCTCCACCGGCCTTTGTTCTACCTAGGACAAAGGCATTCTATTTCCCATTTGCTTCTAATCACTCCCATTGTGCTCCATTTCCCCATTTGTCCACAATCACTTCATTGTCCTCTTATCTCTATGGTTTCCAATCGCTTCCTTGGTGTTCTCTTCTTCCTTTATGCTGTGGTTCTTCCTTTATCACTTGTATCTTCTTTTGTGATGTGTTCTGCCTTTGTGGCCTCTGCCTATATGTACTGGCAGAGCTGAGGGGGTGAATCTGCATCGATTCACTTGGACTCTTCCCCCCTCATCTGCTCTGCCAGGTATGTTCTATTCCTCCCCTTGTCTCTAATATATAATCGATTCACTTGGACTCTTCCCCCCTCATCTGCTCTGCCAGTGAGGACTTGCCCATTCGCCCTAGTTGCTGGGCGCTTCAATCGGCGCCTAAGCGAGCCACAGAGCGCCCTACAGCACACACCACCTGGGCGCTTAGCTGTGGGCGCTACAGTGGGCGCTTAAGCGAGCCAACAAGCGCCCTGCAACAACCAATGGTGTTCTTCTTGGGATCAACTGATCCTATGACGAGATCGCGGGCAGCTTGGAGACGTGACGTGAAGGTGGTGAGGGACTCGTTGTGGGCTTGTCGTATGTTGGAGAATGATTGTAGTAGTTGGTATTGTCGTTCTGCTGTGGTGGTGGCGTGTGTTGTCTTGAGCTTCTCATAGGCGGTGTTTGCGTCCATGCTGTCGATGAGTCACTCGTTTTGGTCTGAGATTGAATCGAGTATGAACGATAAGCCCAAGTCTTGAGCAACTTGCCACTGATCCTGTTTTTTCCTTTCATAGTCTGTAGGAGTCTTTGGGTCGGCGAACCCTGGTTGTGCCCATTGGGTACTGATTGCTTTCCAACACATCTCCTTTCCTAATGCCTTTCGTTTTAGATATCGGTCCCATTTGGGGAAGTTGCCTTCTCCTAGTAGAACGTTTCAACTCTCAGTTCCTGACATTGTTGGTGGAGGTTTTTTAGATGCGGAAGAATTGATGATTAGGAAGTTGTTGTATGAAGTTGTCGTGGTGGTAGAGTCCTTGTTGGAAGCGTCGAAGTAGGCCTAGCTGAGGGCCGTATGGACGATGTCAAAGGATGATAGTAGTGCGATGGAGTTGTCCGAGTTCCTGTATGTGGTAGACGTCGTTGGAGTGGACGTAAGCTGTTAGGATAATGTTGAGGAAGGATTCAATGTGCGCGGTGTCAACGATGACAAATAAGGTAGTGTTTGTGACTGCGTGATCTGCGATAAGGTCGGATACGTAGACACAATTATTTCGGCGATGGCACAGGTGAAGTACTCGTCTGTTGGTTGTCATAAAATTTTGAACAGCATGGGAAAGATAGTCAAGATTGAAATCGAGACTGGGGACGGCGATAGGTTGATGGTAGTCGATAAGAGATGTTGCGATGGAAGTGTTTAAGCGAGGGCTGGGCCTATAACCTGTTAAACAGTGCAAATGGGGTGATGGGGGAATGTAGACCAAGGATCCTTGCTGATGGTTCAGGCAAGGGGGAGTAAGGTCTAGGAATGATCGAACGACTGACAACACAAGGAGTGGTTGAGTTCAGATGATAAAATCGATAGTGAACTCAACCACTGTGTTGTCAGCTATTAGTGTACAAACGAACAATGTGCACAGACCTCAGTCATGGTTGTGCGCTACACTGTGGTTGGAATGTAAGTTGAACACACAAAGGTAAACATGTGAAAGATTATAATATAAGGAAATAGACCGTAGGTGGGGACAATAGGAGTTTCAGATGTGAACGATAGATATGGGGAGATTTGTGTGCATCACCACGATGACTCACTAAACCTAAGCCTAAGGATTGTGACTCACTAAACCTAAGCCTAGAGATGATGAGTCACTAAACCTAAGCCTAGAGTTCAGACTCGTATGGTGTTCATCGCGCAACAGTCGGCAGTAGGGCAGTAGGCGACCGAGATGTTGTGGTGTTTTACAACTTCATCACGAATCCAGTATTCCGATGTTTTGACGTGTTTCATTCAGGTAATGCTGACGTTATCGAGTAAGACCTGAATCGTGCTCTGGTTGTCTATGAAGAGCAGTGATGGTTCGTCACGTTTAAAACCTAGTTCACTCATCAAGGATTGTAGCCACTTTATCTCCCTTCCAGCGAAGCTTGCTCTATATAACTCTGCCTCCATTGATGACATTGCGATGTCTGATTGCAACTTGCTCGCCCAGGAGATGGCGCCTGTACCCATTTTTACCAAGTAGCCGTTCATCGATTTCTTCTGCTGTGTTGTTTCTCCCACGAAATCGGCATCTGTCCAAGTACTGAATAGTGAGGAGGACGTTGGATCCGGGCTGTAGGTGAGCTTTAAGTCCTTGGTTCCTTGGATATATCTGAAAAGGTGTTTGACCGCTTTCTAGTGTTTTATTCTGGGGTTGGAGTTGAAACAAGCGAGCTTGTGTACGGCGTAGGATATGTCTGGACGAGTGGCTATGGCGAGGTAGTTTAGTGCACCTACTGCGTTGAGGTAGGGAACATCTGCCATCTCAGCAATGGCTTTTGGAGTGGAGGGTTGGTCGTCTGGAAGGAATTTGCTGCCTGGGTCCATTGGTGTCGTGACGGATTTACAGTCTGTCATATTGAATCGTTTGAGGAGGTCCAAACAGTATTGACGTTGAGAAAGATGAAGGGTGCAATTTGGATGATCCCATGTGACAGCAATGCCGAGGAGGAAGGAGATGGGGCCAAGGTCACAAATTTTGAATTTTGATGCTATAGCTTTTTTGATCTGGATGACGTGCTCCTTGGATTTTGCTGTGATGGTAAGATCGTCGACGTGAACAGGGATTATTACCTTCATGTCGTTGTCGCCCCATACGTAGATGCTGGGATCGGAGATGAGTCGAGTCATACCGAGTTCCTTGAGCGTTTCTCCTAGTTTTTGATACCAAAGACGTCCACTCTGTTTTAGACCGTATAAACCTTTCTTCAGCTTGCAGACTGTATCTCCTTGTTGAAAACCTTCTGGTTGTTTCATGTAAACAGAAGTGTCTTCAGCTAATTCGCTGTTCAGATAAGCGTTGCTTATGTCGACCGAGTCAATCTCCCAGTCATTGAGAGCGGCAATGGCAAGGATAGCGCGAATGGACGACATGCGGGTGGTTGGGGCGAAGATTTCGTCGATATGGAAGTCTTGGCCGAGACGTTGTGAGAATCCTTGAGCGACCAATCGAGCCTTGTATCGGTCTATGTTTCCTGCTGCATCTCGTTTTATCTTGAATACCCATCTTGAGCCAATAGCTTTTCTGTCTCCTGGTAGTTTTACGAGTTCCCAAGTGCCATTTTCCATATGTGCCTTCATTTCCTTTTTGGCTGCTTCCTGCCATTTTTCCTTGTCATTCCTTTTCATTGCTTCTCGATATGATCGTGGTTCGGTGCTGTCTGCTGCTACTTTGCATGCTTGTTCAATACAGAAATCCATGGCTTGTTCTGCTGTGAGGTGGACATGGGTTTTGTCGTCTAAGCACGCAATCTCCATTGCCTGAATAAGTGCTGTCCGTTCACCATCACTGGTTTCTTCTTCTGTTAATGCAGGATAGTGGAAAGATGTTGTGGGTGATGGTGGGCCGGCGACGTCACGTTCTAGAACGTTGAAGGATGGTGGTTGATTGCGTCTTACACCCCCTGAAGGTAATGGAGGATTGAGATTGAGAGCTGGGACAGGTGGGAACCTTGAACCTCGAGGTAGTGGGGCTATGGAAATCGGAAGGCTAGATCGCAGGCACATTTCACCCCCTGGAGGTGACATGGGTACGGTGCCAAGTTCTCCAGGATTGACTGGTCGAGGGCGAGTGCGTTGACGCCTTGGAGCTGGTGGTGGTGCAGCAGATGACGATGATGATGAAGGGGCTGAGGAATTGGCAGTATTTTCAGGGTTGACAATAGTAGGTTCTGGTGGAGGGATGACTGATCTGGATCTGAGCCGGAGTGAATCATCGCTTTCCTCCAATTGTGACCACGAATCTCCTTGCAGCTCTCTGACCATTTGTTGCTCTCTTGTTTCCTTCTTCGACTTTTGCACTGGCGCTGGACTTGGGCTCGGTGGTGATGTGGACATGTTATCTGGTGGTGATGGATCTCTGGATCGCTTTGGTTTTGGCACATCTTTATATTTGAAAGATGTGTTGAGCAGGGATCCAGTTGAGCTCCTTCGACCGCTTTTTCCTCTGTGGCGTGATGACAGTGTCCAGTCGCTAGGAGTCCATTTGTCGTAAGGTCGTTGAGATGGTGGTGGTAGGTAATCGCTATCATCATATTGTTGTGTTGCCCTGTGTTTTCCTTTTGCTTTCGGTGTTGGCCCTGGCTCTTTGTCTGAGGATGATGGATTTGAGCTGGGTGGCAATGGAATATTTGCTGGTGGTCCGCAAGCCCACGCTCCTTGTGGAAGTTGTGGTGTAGCGGGTGCAGGTCCTCCAGTTGCAGGTCTTGTATCTGTGACGATAGGTACGCCTCCTGTCGGTTGTGATGTTGTTTTTTCTTTTGGTGTATATGTGTATCCACCGTTGAAGGGTTCATCATCAGCGTCCCACTCGATTGAAGGAAATTCGTTTTCGTTGAATACGATGTTGCGTGATATGATGATCTTTCCACTGTTGTCATTGTAACATTTGTACCCTTTATATCCTTCCTCAAAGCCAAGATAGATGCATGGTCGTGTATGCCAGATGTTGTCGCCTCTTTTCTCCTTTTGGATGTGTACCCAGGCTCGACAACCGAAGACGTGAAGTTTGGCGAGATTGGGTTGTTTTTTGTAAAAGGCTTCGTGGGGTGTCATTCCTTTTACTGCTGCGGTCGGTGTTGCGTTGAGGATGTGTACAGCAAGGGCAACCGCATGTAACCAGAATGATCGTGGAAGTCAGGCTTCTGCGAGCATGCATGTGACGTTTGTGTTGAGCTTGCCGTTGACTCGTTCTGCTATGCCATTGGATTGGGGAGCGTCAACGGTGGTCCTGTCATGGTTAATCCCTTCTTCTGCCATATATCTATCCCATTTGTGTCTGATGTATTCTCTGCCCTTGTCGTCTCTGAATGTTTTTATCTTGTGACCTGTTTGTTTTTCGACGTATGTCTTCCAGTCTTTGAACGAGTCAAAGGCTTGGTCCTTTCGTTTTAGACCGTATACCCATATGGCTCTTGAGTAGACATCGCTGAAGGTAATCCAGTATCTGTATCCCTCGTTTGTTTTGGGGAGAGGTCCATGTAAGTCGGACACGACAATTTCGAGTGGTTTTTTGACGATGGTTTTTGACGATGGGTAGGGTTCGCGTTTTTGCTTTCCTGCAAGACATGGAGCACAAAGATCAGGGAAAGGTTCTTCTTTTCCTTGTAGTTTTAACCCTTTTGTCATTTCGTCTTTGAGCATAAGTTCGAATCTGTCCTGACCGATGTGACCGAGTTGTCGATGCCATAGCTTTCGTGTGAGGTTCGGTATGGAAGATGTAGTTTTGGCATCTTCTTGAATGATAGTGTGGCCATCAAGGTATGAAGTCTTATTGACGAATGATGCAGTCATGAATGTTTCGCCGCTCTTGGTGAAATGTATTCCCTTATGGTCAATAGTTGTTATGACGTCACGTTTTATGGATGGTCGAAGGAGAGCGAATAGATTAGCATTCAGGGCAGGGACATATAATACACGACTGAATTCTACAGTAGGGGCTTTTACCCCATCGATGACTGGTTGGAAGATAACACTTCCCCTGCCTTGTGCGTACACAACTTTGTCGTTGGCTGTACCCATGGGTATTTGGCAAGGGACCATGTTTCTGATCCAGTCACGATGGGGTGTCATACTCGACGTGGCCCCTGAGTCTGTATTCCAGTCGCGATCAGCCCTGCCCGATATGCCATCAGATGTATCGGAGTGACTCGCCATTGAACATTTCTCTTCGTCATCGTCGCTGGACTCTTCAGCATCGTCGACCTTTGTTGCCACCCTCAATGCCTTCTCTGATGGGTGAGTTGTTGAAGGAGTTGAAGATGATTCCTTAGCCTTCTTGTGTTCCTCCTGTTTCAACTTCATCCATGAGGGCATCTTCTCTAGGAACTTCACCCAGCAATTTTCCGACTTGTGGATCTTGCTGCAGTGGGCGCAGGTGGGTCCCTTCTCTTTCTTCTTCCCTTCAGTTGCCATTGCCCCAGTAGGTTGTGCAACTCTGACATGATTAGCCAGCTCCTTTGCTCCTTCTGCCCTTGTGTTCCTCAACGTTTGCTCACGTGAGAAGGCGCCTACAATGCTCGTGAGGTCGAGGTCTTTTGAGCGGGTGATTTGCTCTGATAAGGACCTATTGGACTTGTTGTCCTTGAGGTGGTTAAGGGCGTAGAATGCTGTTAATGTGTTTAGGAAGTCGCCGATGGTGTTTTTCTTAGGATCAATTGATCCAATGACGAGGTCGCGAGCTGCTTGTAGACATGACGTGAAGGTGGTGAGGGACTCGTTGTGGGCTTGGCAGATGTTGGAGAATGATTGAAGGAGTTGGTATTGCCTTTCGGCTGTAGTGGTAGCGTGGGTGCTTTTGAGTTTTTCATAAGCGGTGTTCGCATCCATGCCATCGACGAGTCGTTCGTTCTGATTGGAGATCAAATCAAGGATGAATGAGAGTCCTGAGTCCTGTGCGACTTGCCACTGGTCTTGCTTCTTTCGCTCATAGTCTGTTGGTACTTTGGGGTCAGCGAAACCTGGTTGTGCCCATTGAGTGCTGATTGCCTTCCAGCACATGTCCTTTCCTAATGCTTTACGCTTAAGATAATGATCCCATTCGGGAAAGTTTCCTTCACTGAGCAATACGTTCCTGTTCTCGGTGCTTGTCATTTAGATGTGATAGAAGTGGTGGTTTTGGAGTTCTTGTATAAAGTCAGCGTAGTTGAAGAGCCTGTATTGGAATTGTTGAAGTAGATTGTGTTGAGGTCCGTATGGATGATGACGAAGGATGATGGTGGTACGTTGAAGTTGGTTGAGTCCTTCGATATGGTAGACGTCATGTGAATAGACGTAAGCTGTTGTAAAAATGTCGAGGAAGGATTCGACGTGGTTGGTATCAATGACAACAAATAAGGTGGTGTTTAGCAGTGTGTGTTCTGCGATGAGGTCGGATATGTAAATTCGATTGCTTTGGTGATGACGAGGGCGGAGGATTCGTCTATCGGCTGGCATAAAAATTTTGAACAGCGTGTGAATTTTTAGTCAAGATTGGAATCTGGACTGGAGGTCGATGATGTGGTTGTGCAGTGGAAGTTTTTAAGCGAGGGCTGGGCTCATAACCTGTTAAACTACGCAACTGGGATAGTGGGTATAAGCCGAGGATCCTTGCTGATGGTTCAGTCAAGGGGGAGTTAGGCTTAAGAGTGATCGACGATTATCTGACAGCACCAGTAACGGTTGAGCTCAAACGATGAATCGATAGTGAACTCAATCCGCTGTGCTGTCAGTCTAAAGTAGACAAACAAAGTTTGCGCACAGACCTCAGTCATGGTTGTGCGCTACACTGTGGTTAGTATCTCAGTCATAAAAGGGTTAGATATACGAAAGGTGATAATATAAGAAAATAGACCATTAATGAGGATGATAAGGAATGGTTTGTATGGGCGATAGATGTGAAGGAGATTTGTGTGCATCAACACGATGACTCACTAAACCTAAGCCTAAGGGTTGTGACTCACTAAACCTAAGCCTAGAGACGATGAGTCACTAAACCTAAGCCTAGATATGATGAGTCACTAAACCTAAGCCTAAAGTTTAGTTTTGTAGGATATTCATCGCGCAACACCTCGACCTCCTCAAATGCTTCAACATGTCCAATTGTAAGGCCATCACCACACCTATGGATCCAGGTAATAGATTCCTTCCTGACGACCAACCGTCAACCCCTGAGAGTATTGCTGAGATGGCCGACATCCCCTATCTCAACACTGTTGGTGCCCTCAACTACCTTGCCATCGCTACTCGTCCAGACATCTCTTATGCTGTCCACAAGCTTGCTTGGTTCAACTCCAATCCCGGCATGAAACACTAGAAGGCAGTCAAACACCTGTTCTGGTACATTCAGGGCACCGAGGACCTAAAACTCACCTACAGTCCTGACCCAACCTCCACATCGCTTTTCACCACTTGGACTGATGCCGACTTTGTAGGAGAAGTGACTTAACAGAAAAAGTTGACCAGACTGGCAGTGCTGAGGGGGTGAAATCCTTATCGATTCTTACTTGGACTTCACTCCCCTCAACTGCACTGTCAGGTAACATTGTATTCTTCTTTTCTTTTTCAATACATGTCGATTCTTACTTAGACTTCACTCCCCCTCAACTGCACTGTCATTGAGGATCCTAAGTCCAAACTCCCTCTACCCCAGTTGCATTCTTGACAAGGATAACAAGATGTTAAGAGTGGTAAAGCGGGCAACACTTGCAGAGAGCAAGTGAGGGGGGATTTGTGTAAGGAAAATCAACAAAGTGTATTGGGAAAGCTTCTCTAACACTGATAAATACAAAGTGAAACGTGTTGCAAACGTGGCACGGCATAGAAGCCCCGTGCCACGTATGCATCTTCGAAGAAGCAAGTCAATACAAAGAAGATAGGATCGATGGGAGATAGAATCATCGATCCTGAAAGAACCAAAGGAGATAAGAAGACACGGCTTAGACACAGCTGCGCTGATAAGCACCCGGCCTCAAGTCTGAGGCCATGGCTGAAGATAGTCCGATCTGATCGAGATAAGATGAGAGATGGAAGAAGATAAGCTCACTGCTCATGCAGCTCACGTGCGATAAGGCTGTAAGTCGGCTACTGTGTAGATGTGACATAGCTGCTTCCAGCTGTAGTAGTATCGAGACGTTAGGGGGCGATGTGAAGGAGATGTAGCACATTGTAGCGTACGGTGGGCGCTTAACACAAGAAATCCACTAATGGGTTCCTTGTGAATGTTAAGAAAGCAACAGTGGTAGAGAGGAGTTTGGACTTAGGATCCTCACTGACAGTGCAGTTGAGGGGGAGTAAAGTCCAAGTAAGAATCGATGAGGACTTCACCCCCTTAGCACTGCTAGTCTATATACTGGAGACAAAGGCAGTATCAGGGTGCATAGTGTGGGAGCACAGTGATGATACAGCTGAGATAAGAAGTGAAAACATGAGGCTGCATGTGAGATCGTGACACGCAGCTGAGACAAGAATAGAAAGGAAGGGCGGCTGTGTGGTGTAAACACAGCCGATGTGGAGATAAGGAGGGGAAGTCTCTGGATGTATGGCCAAGTGGTTAAAGTGTCTGATGGATAATAAAAGAAGAACAAGGCAGGGATTGAACACTCGACCTGGTGATGAAGGTCAAGTGGTGAGGAATTGGAATGGGGGGGATGTTTGAGTGGTTAAGGTGGCAGACCTGTGTGCATCATCTGCGAGGGTAAGTCTTGCTCAGGCTGTGAGTCATCAACCAAGGATAAAGTCCAAGGTCGTGATCACTGGTATACCTTTGCGTAACAGTGAAGATCGGAAGCAGAGCCATTAGTTGGGCCAGTAAGCTATAAGGCAAACTGACCAGGTCATTAACAGAGGCAGAATTCTATGGAGCAGGACTAGCTAGTACAGAAATCATATGGTTATGACAACTACTTGGTGAACTCAGTCAAAAGTTTCCTGGCTCATCACCACTACATGTTGACAATCAGTCCACCATTCAAGTCTTGAATGATTTGGTTTAAAACAGCCATATGAAGCACATCACACTAGACGAATGCTGGATTTGTGATGAGGTTGCTGAGAAGAGGAACATCAGCATCCATTATTGTCCTACTGCTATCATGCCTGCAGACCTTCTCACCAAGGCACTCCCTCGCATTGTTGCACGATGAATATCCTACGAAACTAAACTTTAGGCTTAGGTTTAGTGACTCATCATATCTAGGCTTAGGTTTAGTGACTCATCATCTCTAGGCTTAGGTTTAGTGAGTCATTGCATTGATGCACACAAATCTCCTCCACATCTATCGTCCATTAATCATTTCTTATCGTCCTCATCAACGGTCTATTTTCTCATATTATTATCTTTCACATGTCCAACCTTTTATGATTGAGATACTAACCACAGTGTAGCGCACAACCATGACTGAGGTCTGTGCGCAAACTTTGTTTGTCTACTTAGACTGACAGCACAGCGGTTGAGTTCACTATCGATTCATTGTTTGAACTCAACCGCTCTTGGTGCTGTCAGGTAATGTCTATCTCATCTATTCACTATCGATTCATTGTTTGAACTCAACCGCTCTTGGTGCTGTCAGATAATTGTCAGTCACTCTTAAGCCTAACTCCCCCTTGACTGAACCATCAGCAAGGATCCTTGGCTTATACCCACTATTCCAGTTGTGTAGTTTAACACACATCCTTGTAGTAGGCCATTGTCAACACATGGGTCTATACTAGGTTGGAGATGTATCACCTTGGGGGGTGTGTTAAGCACCCACCGTGTGCTATAATGAGCCACATCTCATCCATATCATCACCTACAGTCTTGCCCATGCTACCACAGGAAGAGGCTATGTCACATCTACATGGTAGCCGTCTTACAGCCTTATTGCACACAAACTGCATAAGCAGTGAGCCCATCTTTCCCTTTCATCTATCTTTCCTCCTTATCTTATCTCGATCAGTTTGGAGTATCTTTGGCTACAGCCTTGGACTTGAGGCCAGACACTTATCGGCATGGCTGTGTTTAAGCTGCGTCTTCTCATCTTCTCTGCCTCTTTCAGGATCAATGATTCTATCTTTTATTGGTCCTATCTTCTTTGTATTCACTTGCTTCTATGCTGTGCTGCATTTGCAACACGTTTCACTTTGTATTTATTACTGTAGAGAAGCTTTTTCAATACAGCTTGTCGATTTTCCTTACACAAATCCCCCCTCACTTGCTCTCTGCAAGTGTTGCCCACCTTACCACCTTTAACACATGCGATTTGCAGCAATCCGTGCTATTCTCGCCATGGCAGCTCTGGAGGACTGGGAGATCAGCTCTATCGATATCAGCAATGCATATCTCAATGGCAAGCTCCCAGAGGACACAGTGGTCTATATGACACGGCCAGAAGGCTTCCAGGAGGGCGATAAGGTGTGCAAACTGAAGAAGGGCTTGTATGGACTGAAACAGAGTGGCAGGCTTTGATATCAGAAGCTTGGAGAGGTGTTGAAGGGCATAGGCCTAAAGCGAATGGTTAGCAACCCCAGCATCTATGTGTGGGAGGGGGATGGCATGAAGGTGATCATTTCAGTTCATGTGGATGATTTAACAATTACTGCCAAGTCTCCAGAGCATATTGCACAGGTCAAGGATGTGATTAAGACATGCTTCAAGATCCGTGATTTGGGGCCTATCTCTTTCCTCCTAGGTGTTGCAGTCACCTGGGATCGCCCCAATCACACTCTTCAGCTCTCTCAGCGCCGGTACTGTATTGATCTGCTGGAACGCTTCAACATAACCAATTCAAAGCCTGTCACTACACCCATGGAGCCTGGTCTCAAATTCAAGCCAGAGGACTCACCTTCAACCGCTTTACAGCTAGCAGAGATGGCCAGCATTCCCTACCTCAATGCTGTTGGTGCACTCAACTACCTCACTATTGCCACTCGCCCAGACATCTCCTACACTGTCCACAAACTGGCCTGGTTCAACTCAAATCCAGGCATGGCACACTGGAAGGCAGTCAAGCATCTGATGTGCTACATCCAGGGGACCAAGGATCTCAAACTCACCTACCAGGCTGATCCAACTCAGTCCAGTTGCTTTACCACCTGGACAGACTCTGACTTTGCTGGAGAGCCACTGGTGAAGAAGAAATCAACCAATGGCTATGTGGTGAAGATGGGAACTG
>WSTV01000832.1:0-11912 GCA_019632285.1 Tulasnella sp. 332
CCACGACCTTGTCCTTCGCCCCGATGACGTCTGGCTCGCTATCCTCATGCAGTTCAACTTATACTTCAACGCACGCGCAGAGGAGCTACGTCGCCTGCTCGCGACGCACGAGAGGACGAAACTCGTTGTACATGCCGTTGGGGATCGGTATACGGTCGACTTCGAGGTTGTAGTGTATAGAATGGGGGAGATCATTCAAGAGAACGTCATCGACCCAGACGTCCGGAGTGGATCATCCCCGGCTTCTCAACCACACAGGTCAACAATAAGGCCGTCGCCTCTATCATTATGATGGCCACCCTCGAAGCCTACTTCTCCTGTGGCGTCAATTTATCCTGCGGCCTTCCCAAAGTCACCTTCGTTGACGGGCGTGACGGCTGGCCACGACTCCTCACGGAGATCGAAAAACTGAAGACGTTCGAACCAGAGACGGAGTACTGGTACGCTTTTCTCAGGCGCGTCCCTAGTCGCTTCGACGCCTTCGATATCCCGGAGAACAGCGGGACTTCTGGAACCGCGTCTGCCACTACATGGGCGGTGGTAGTGGACCAACTTATCTTACTGGGTGGATCACTGGTTTCTGTTTATTCGCCCCAGAAGGTAAGGCACTGTGCTTCGATCGCGATGGGACACCCCAAGAGGCGAAGTACATCGCCCAGCACACACGGGGCTCGTCTCCCGAAGCTGTCCTTGACCCCCAGGTCGACACCAAGCGTATTCTTAAAGAGTATGTCGAGGTCGAGGTCAAGCTGAACGATAATGGCGAACTGTTCGACACGGTCATGGTGGCGGGTCTCGCCGGTGTGGGTGTCTCCGACAGCAATGTCCCCGAAACCCAGGAGACGAAGGACGCCTTTGACATACCCCAGATCCATGCAGTGAGGAAGGCTGTTAGAGAGTAAAGGCGGAGAGGGAGAATGGGAATTGCTGCAAGCTGGGTACATTTTGACTCCACTATCCAGGATAGCGAGCGCCCCCCGCATGATGACAAGGGTGACGATATCCAACCCAATTAGTGGCTTGTGTTTGTTTCATGTCGACCCAAAGGGCTTGATTGACTTCCTGTCAAGGTCATTTACACTCCTGTCCTGGTTCTTCCTTTATCTTTGATTTGTCGAAAATAGCCAAATAGACTGTGAGTGTGCTTTATGAATGAAGCCCCAAGGGCCGGCGCGACGCGGGCGGCTTGGTCTGAAGCAGTTCAGATGGAAAGCTTGAGTAAGTTTATTCAAGGCGACACGAGCCGAGGACAAGCAGGGTTATATCTGCAATACATGGAAGGCGGGAGCAGTAGGAGCAGCGGATGGTTCCTTTGGTCTGGGCCTTGGTGGCCTGACTCCAGATCATGTGTTGCCTGTATATGAGAACGATCTTCTAGAAGTGACTGTACTCTGTGAGCAAGGTCTGTCGGTGGCTCTACATGCGACCTAGCTACTAGAAGGACACATCGAGGTCAAATTCTATTACAGGCCGTTTGTTGAGCTGTAGACAAAACTCGTATGATACAAATGGTAGCTTACCCATTAGCAAAGGCGAATATATCAATCTTCGTCCATTTCATCATCGTTTTCTGCCCTCTGATGTGCCCCACCTAGTCCATTGGCTGAAAGCTGCGGCACTTCCATCTCCTCGGCTTCGCCATCGGCATCAGCAGCTTCAAAAAATGCGCGAGGGACTCAGCTCAGTACACCTCCTATATACAATAGTATCACAAACCTTCCGCGGCTTCCTTTGCCCTAGCGATCCAAGCCGGATCATTGATCACGGTCACAGCATCGAGCCGCTCCGCCTCATCTTCCGCAGTGAAAGCCTGGTGGGCGATCTGAAGGATGTCAATCTTGTCCTGTATGGGTACGTCGCCTTTTTGCGCGCGTTTCTTTCTCAGAGTGATCTTTCGCTGGATGATGCTGTAGTATGCACCTCGGGAGTCGTGCGCTGATGTTGGATTCGAATTAATGTCGGCGTATGCGTTATCAAGAACGAGCAGGAACTCATTCGCGACGTCCTGTTCGACTTTGGAGGTTTCATAGTCTCTTGTCCAATAGAATGCCGTCTGATGAGGAGTAAGATAGGGTGGGGGCATTTGGATAAAATCATTGACTTTGCAGCGATGGTCTTCGAAAGATGCTTACGGTCTGTTCATCGTCTTCGAGTATCGGGTTGTTCAGCCTTCGCCGTTCCTTGTATTCTACCGCATCTTCATCCGTCTTCGTCACATAGTAGCTCAGGAAGTGCTCGCCGTCGCTCTCTTGCGGTCGTAGGATACCACAATCTAACCGAGGATCAGTTGCCTATCCGAAGACAAGTTGAAGGGGTGGCGTAAATCTCTTATTCGGTCCATGAAGCTATGTGTCAGGATCTCGCGAACCTCTTGCGATCTCTCTCCTGGCCTCTCTGCAAACCTGAAGACGTCGTACGTATTTGCCCATAGGGCGGAATCTGGGAGGAACTCGTAAGACTCTACTGCGGTAATTTCGGGCTTCATTGGATGGTGCAGGGCGGTGAGGTCGGTGGCGGTGTCATATGCGGGAGGGAATGTAGCTTCAATAGCAAGGATTTGCGCAGGGAGAGAGGTGTCGACGGGGATTTCTGCCGCGTCTCTCCTATTATAAAATCATCAGGCACAGAAGGTCGACATCTGAATAAAAAAGGTAGAAGGTGTACGTACGCAGCATCTGCCGCGCTGGACGCATGTTTGGTCATTGCAGTATCTCTGCTTAGGTACTCCGTTTTCCTCAACCAAGATACATTCACGCCAGTGGGTTGACTCCCATTCGCAGCTGAAGAAGCTCCAGCCACACCTTCCAGCATAAACAGATCTCTCGGGTCGATAGGTGGGCCAGTGCTTGGGTTCAAATCTGGAGGGGCCACATCAACACTGAAGCTCATTTTCAACCTGGAAGAGCCCTCATCCCACCTGATAGCTCTGTAGACCCATCCCAGAGAGAGTCAAAGTGGCACAGGTCCAGAGGCATGCCGCACTCGGCGTCCACAACCATTGGCAGGAGCGTCTCATTGGATAAGTTCTGCGTGAGCTCAACGCGCGCGTATCTCTTGGGATCTGTGGGTATGTCGATTAATTTTGGTGGATATGGTGGCGGTGGAAGCGGATTCGAGTAACGGACTCGAACGAGTAGGTCCAAGGTGGATTTCTTCGACATTGCGAGGATTCAGTTGAGAGTCGAATGCGACGTAGACGAACGTTTGGATGCCGTCCAGAGCAAAGAGCTCGCCCAGCGCAGCTCAGTCTACGTTGTAACCACCTTTCACTAGATCTTTTTAAGCGGCTTTCGTTCTTCTCCTTCATCCATTAACTGAGCTTCCTGACGATGCGGAGTGTACTCAAAGGTTAGAGCTTCGATCTATCAATATCTGTAAGCTGAATTTGACCTGTTCAATTATATCGTTGACGCAGCCTCAACGGCCCTCCTTTTCCTCCTGCCCGCTTCATCCCTCGCGCAATCCCTCTCAACGTCCTTTGCGCCCAGTATCAGTTTCCTCCCTAACAGGCAACCAACAACGGTCTCCGTACCTGTGGTCATAACTCTAGCAGCGGCAGCACCATCAGGGAACGTGACAGGCTCGAACGCGACGGTCGCATCTGGTGGCTCAGCAATTGGGAACGGCACTGCAGCTGTTATAACAACTGTTCCTCCTGCAACAACTACCAGCGCTACTTCAACTCTACCGACCGCGCCTGCTACGACAATAATTGCCGGCACGTACACCGCACCATCCCCAGGTGCGACAATAAATGGCCAGCAGATCGGACCGAACGATAGTTATATAGCAGCCGGTCGGATGGCGACAGAGATTGGAAGCATGCTGGCTGTAACGGTAGTTGCGGTAGGGCTGGGGCTGCAGTATCTCGTCTAGCGGATTGGAGACTGGGACTTTTACATTTTACAATTTCCTGGTGGGTTCGGTTTAGTCTCGACCCTATCCTTGTGTTGGAAGTTTACCTGTATTATTTAGAGGACATTCTTATACAGTACAGCAACATTCCTATCACATTATCTTGCATTTTCATCCCACTGCGTCCTTCATGTCCGATAGACATTCTACAACAATTTGCAGTTGCAAACCGATTAATGCACTTCAGTGTACCCTTGGTCTCATGTTGGAGGAGCAGGAAACTATTAGAGGGCACCCCACCTCGGCGCATTTTCTATCTATATTCAAGTAGTTCAGACAATCTCCACCGACAAGGGACTCTTCACATAAGTCTTTTTCACCATCTCGCCATTTATGCGTTTTACTGCCATCGGCCTCCGTCTGATCCGATTCAGAAGTATACCAGCAATGGCGAACCGATGCTGCTGTACTTCCCTCTCCGCTTGCAGCCTCTGTGCCTCTTGTGTATGTTTCGTCATGTACGAGAAGTACGAACGTGGATTTGTGAGAACTGAATCCCAACCTCCATCGAGTGGTGGGGATGACGGCCAGCTGGACGCGAGCGTTCTGATGAGTGCGGGGACGGCGCAGAACGTCCCGGGAGAGGACGAGGATGGAGACGAGTCGTCGTGCGTTTGGTGTGAGGTGGGATGGGAAGGGGAAGTAGAGGGGAATGGCTGGTCATCATAGCTGGAAAGGAAACCGAGGCCGATGCGACTACTGCTGCAGGGGGAGGATGTGGAAGGAGCGATTGTGACGTGTGGGTCTTGGGACGCCCACGCGTGAAAGCTTCGGTAGTCCTGATGGTGAGATATGCCATGAATGTCCCAAGATCTACTAGTCTCTGCGTGGCTAGACAACGACGACGGTGATAATGACGGATACAACTCGTCTGAAGACGTCGAGAAGGCTTCTTCCACTTCGTTAACGAGTGCCTTGCGTCGACTAATCGCACGAGCTATCAGGCTCTGCCGGTTTGTTGCATCGCGAAGAGGACTGCTATTGTTGGGGGCGGCGAGGCTAAAGAAGCTTGTTGTGCGAGGCCGGGAGCTGAATGGGATGGCAGGCGCCGTGGGCGCAGGCGGTCTGTTCTCCTCATCGTTTGAGTCATTGGGATGAGGGATGTATGTGATGCGGGACGCGCTTGGCGCATTGACTTTTGGCTTGAAAGGCGGAGGGAGCAAGTCCTCTTGAGTTGGTAGCGGCGGTGGACGACGTTTAATCGTGTATGTTGGTAGACCCACAACATGCTGCGCATTGTGTGTCGATGAAGAGGAGAGCGGGCGGCGAGACATTCAAGTCCAGTCTGCCCAACGACCGAGAGCGAGGGTGGGGAGGTAGGTTAAAACGGCCGCCTTTACGCTGAGCGAACCGCGCCCTTTTGTAAGAGAGGCTCTAAGCAAACCACGAGTCAAGGCAGGTCCAACAGGCCCAGATTAAGAACTAGCATGAGGGTCTGGGTCCACGGTAGTTACATTAGGAAGTGGCGCCCCGTGGTCGGTTTGGTGCACAAGGATTGTGATTGTGACTGGCACGAGGGTTCGCCTAAATAGGTCCAGAACGGCACTCCAAAGACCGCCCATGAAATGACCGACTGGAAGGCATAGCACTAGGCAAGCTTATGGATTCCATGGAGTAAGCCATGGCCAGAGAGGGGTTCTTTGATGGCCAACAAGCGAAGTGAAGGGCGAACAGTGGTAGACAAGCACATACCAAACAAAAACAAGCCTTTCGCCCTTGGAGTTTGAACTTGAACCAATCTGCAGATCTATTACATCTTTACGCGTAAACGATGAGCTACGCTAGCCTGGCAGGGCTCGCATCGAAATTTGCGCAGAGCGGTGGAGATAACATTGACATATCATCCACGACATTTCCGGACGATATCGAGATCGATGACCAGGACACAAAGACGCCTGGATCATCACCCAAGAGACTCACTTTGGGATCCACATCCAGACCCACTCCGCCAGCTCAACGGCACGTCTTCTCACGAATACCATCGGACGCATTGACTGGGAATATGAGCCTCTCACCGCCCAACACATCCTCGCCAGCCGCAACGACGAGGATGCGTTCGTTCTTGAGCGAGGTGGCGGAGGGAGAGGATAGCAACAACTTCAGCTCGTTGGATACACCGATCAGGGAGAAGAAGAATGGGCTATTGGATGACAGTTTGGTTGGAGGAGGAGCTCGCGATAAACGCGCTGCCCGGGCAAGCCTTGGTGGCCCACCCAAGGGCCAGATGACCCTACGCGAACAGGAGAGGGTGAGTTCATATTACATACGTATATGCAATTTCAATCTTGTCTACAACGCTCACCTTCTCCTCGTTCTAAATGGAATCCGATATGACCCAGGTTATCGACACTGTGAAGAAGGAGAACTTCAGCTTGAAGTTCAAGGTGCACATGCTCGAGGAGCGCCTTACTCAACTCTCTCCAGAGAACTATCAGGTCGCCTTCAACAGCAACATAAAGCTCAAGCTCGAACTCCATACGCGAGGCGTCGAATTGAAGAAGTTGAAGAAGCTCGTGATGGAGCTAGAAAGCGAGCTGTCCAAAGTCGCCGAGAGGGAAAGACAGCGCAGCACGGCGGTAGACTCTGAGGCTGTCGGACGCCTCGAGGCTCAGCTGCGGGACAGGGACGAGGAGATCAGGGAGCTAAAGAAACGACTACGTGCAGCGGAAGTAGCAAAGCAGACCGGATCCATGTCCACTTCCAACCAACCCTCAATGATACGCCTCAGAGAGGAGAACGAGGCCCTCGCCGAACGACAAGCTGACCTCGAGGATGAGCTCCAGCGCCATCGTGGTCACTTGGAAGAAACGACCGAAGAGCTTGAGAAGCTTCAAGATATCATCCAACGTCAGAAGGAGGACGCTGACGCTGACGTCAACCGCCGCCAGCTCCGCGAACTTGAACTGCATATTCATGACCTAGAGAAGAAGCTGGATGAATACGAGGCAGCCCTTCAGGAGCGCGACGAGGATGCGGATATCCTCAAGGAAGAGCTGGAGCGCGTTCGAGCGCAGCTAGAAGATTCAGAGAGGAGGAGAGAGGCGGACGCAAACGAGAGGAGTGTGAGTCGCGCAGAGATCTTAGAGGAGAGGGAGGATAAGGAAACACTGGAGCAGAGCGCGAACGAGTATAGGGATAAGTTGGCTGCTGCGAATATCGAGTTGGAGCAGAAAGACGATGAGATAGAGGAGATGCGGCTCGCTCAGGAAGAGATTGAGGCAGAATGGCGAGCGAACGTCGTGGATCTTGAAAACATCTGCTCAGACCAGAAAGTGGTGAGCATCAAAGACCCCGCCTTCTTTGACATCATGCCCTTACATCAGCCCGCTTCTTGCTATCATCTAGCAAATGGAGAGTCTGGAAGCGGATAAGCAGAACCTTGAGAACACACTGGAGGAACTACATGACAAGATTGAAAAGACGATCCAACATATGAATCACCAGATTTCTGAGAAAGAACTCGAGAAGGAGAACGAGCTGAGGGATATCGCTGAGCAGCGGGAGCAGGAAACATTAGCTGCTAATGCGGAGATCAATGAGCAAGGGAAGAGGATATGGGAGCTCGAGGAGGAGCTTGAAGCAGAGCGGGACGGGATCGAGAGGCTACGACAGGAAGCAAAAGATCATTCGGAGGAGCACATGAGGATCGTCGCTGCACTCAAAGAGGTTCGTTGGCACCATTTACATCTTTCATCAATATTTACTGAACTTCCCCCACGTTATAGCGAATCGCAGACAAGAACGCGCAACTGGACGAGATACGACAGCTGTACGAGGAATGTCGACAGCAAGCACTAGCGCACGCGGACCGGTCTCAACAGATCGAGAACGACGCACAGGAGCTAGCAGAGGAGTTCGAGGCCGAACGCGCTGCTAACGCTCAGGCTCAGCGAGATCTGAGGCAACTAGAGGACAAGCTGGACGACGCCGAGCAGCTTCTGAAGAGAGAGCAGAGCCGGTGGAAGAAGGAGCTGGACGATGTGGAGCGGAGGTGGCGTCGCAAATTGGACGATCAACAACAGGTAAGCAAACAGGTGACAGTTCCCATCAATAGCGAGGATCCGAGCAGAATGAGTCTTTTGTATTAGAGTCTGGACGAGACCCGAAGCGCACTGACCACTCAGCGGAAGTTGCTCACCGAGCGTGAGGTGGATGTGACCAAGCTTCAGAATACGCTCAACGACCTTGAGAGCCAGTCGAGGAAGCTCGGCGAATCGCATTCGACCGACAGGTTTGCTCTGGAGCTCGAGACGGAACGGCTTCGGCGCGATCTGGCCAGAGCTGAGGAAGACCTGGAGAAGACGAGGAAAGAGTTGAACTCGCGGGAAGAGAAGGCGCGGGAGCGTGAAAGCATGTTGGACAAATTGGTGAGCCCCTCTTATCCCTAACTTTAGGGGGAGATCGTATCTTCAAGGGCGGAAGAGTTCACAATTCAAAAACTGCTCTAAATTATGATTTCCAGCACGCTGACAACCGTGACCTCCGTACGCAAGTATCTGCGCAGACGCAAGCGAGGCTGAACTTGTCAGAGAAGCTTGATCTTGTTCAAGAGGTGTGTGTAGACATTTTAGCTAATCTGATGAGGGAGTTCACGGAAATACGTTGCACAGAACATCAAGGCTAAGGAGGCCGAGCTCGTGGATATTCGGGAGCGCTACAACGACGTTGAGAAACGCCTGACGAAAGACCAGCGTCAGCTTCAAGCCCAGGAGACTCAGTACCGCGATCAACTCACGGAACGGAATACACTACTTCTCACTGTCTACCAGTATTTGGAGAAGATCCTCGGCGCGGACAAGACGCCTGTGGGTTTATCCTTCATCAGAATGCATATTGCCAAGGCTTGCTGATACAGACGAGGGCTCTGCAGAAAAAAGGCTCCGGCTCCACGAGGCCACTCACGAATTTTGCGCTATTCCACGAAGATCTCATGGGTAGGATGAAGGCTCTGAGTCACCTCACCGCCGACTTCGAGAAGAAGTGCAAGATCGTTGAACAACGATTTACGGAGAAGCTCGCGTACGTTCCGCATCATTGTCTGAATTGCAGATCGCCTTATAGAATTCATTCGCGCTTTACAGTGACCTAAAGAAACAACTTGACGGCCGTTGGAAACAACTGGACAAGTTCGAGATAAGTGCCAAGGCTGCGTTGGAGAATCGAGATAAGTGGAAGCGGAAGTTCCAGATCGCTCAAGGGGAGCTTGATGCCACCAAGGTAAGCGAAAGTGCCGAGGACGACATGACCTGTAGACTCAGGCTGGAAATAACCAACCCCGTCTTTCATATAGGCGAGCAACATCGAATTGAACGCAATGAGCAGACGGGGAAGTCACGTCGGCCTTGGCGAACCCTCTTCAAGCGATCTCAAAGCTATGGCGACCAGGGTGGCAAACGCCGAACGACGCGCGACGCACGCTCAGAATCTATTGCTGGCAAAGGAAGAGCAAATCAACTCACAACTCAACAAGTATCAGGCTGCTGAGGATAAGTGGGCGGCTAGGGTGTCAGAGTACGAACGCAGGGAGAAGAATGCATCGGAGAGGTTCAAGAACGAACGACAAGGCGGAAAGGAGACCATCCAAGCGTTGCAGAGCGAGATTGAGTGAGTACCACATCCATTTCGTACTACGTTGGTGCCTGGCAGCGCCACTGATGATTGATAAATGTGCAGAGTTTTGAAAGGTGAACTGGATCGACGAAGGAAGCAAGAAGTACAACTAGATGCTATGCTAGAGCCAGTACGAGGGAATTCGGCAGGGAAGCGACCAGGACGATGATCAGCGGTTGTGTGCCCTTGGTTTCGTTGATTCGTTCTTTTTTTTTGGGCTCTTTTCCTGGTAGCCGTGGACTGCTGTATGTGATGTACTCTTACTGTATCTCTATTCCGTCGATATCGAGGTCTTGCTATACAATGCTTTGTCGCTGTTCCCACGTCTCAAAGTAGCCAGGGGAGGGGGGGGGGAGGAATCACACGTCGTGTGTATAAAGTAAGTTGTAATGGGGATGTTGGTTTGCTCTTCCTCATGGTGATGCGACAAGCTGCCTTTCTGGTCGGCTCCAGGACATTCTTGAGTCGCTCATTGAATGAAATCTGTAACACTGAGGGAAAAGATGTCGCTAATAGGCTTGCATAACATGATACGCCGAAGTGGGAGGGGAGGTCCCCAAAGGGGCACGTCGCTCGAGTGGGAACCCTTGTAGATTAAATACAAGGAATTCAGGCTAATCGTGTCAGAGTAAGGAGCTTAAAAAGTCGAGGGAAGGGATACAGCAGTAAAGGAGAGTGGAGTCGGGTGTCCGATGGGGAGTATGAAGGGCCCGGATCAAATCCGACTAACAGCGCGGTGACCATAGGACACGGCCGATGCATCGTATCAACAGAACAAAACGACCAACTAGGTGGATATCAGTGGCAATACATGGCCAGAACCTGTGAGCTCCCAGCAGCGATGTACATAAGTCGCTTCTAAACATGGATTTCTAGGCGGCTGGGAAGCACTCACAGGGCCTAGATGCCATAGTGCACGGAGTTGATCCATCTTTCTAGGGGAACCCGCTTCCGCTTCAGACCCGTTCAGAAACATGTGCTCGTGGAATTCCCATGGTATTACTGGACAGTCCTCGTCCGACGTTGTCAAGAGTTATGGGGCGGCGTGGGTGGCTCATCGGATGCAGCGGAAGGACATCCTGATGATACTGGATGCTTTGTATGAAGTCAGCCATATCATCCGTCTGTTCAAAATTCGTGTGGAGCGCGATGCTGAGGTTATTGAGAGTCCCAGGGCGAGCTGGGTGGCAAACTATATGCAGCGGGAGAGAGCGGCTGGGCGTCTTGATGGTATTCGACGCTCTTTCAAGGTCGGCCACATCCCCTGTCTATTCAAACCACTCATGCAGTGTCGTGCCGAGGTTTTTGAGAGCCATGGAGCAGCCCGGGTGACTTACAAGACGGAGTGATAATGCGCCATCATGGTATTGGATGCTCTGTAGGAGATCGGCCGTATCCCCCATCTATCCGAACTGCGCTTGCAGCGTGATCCCGAGATTGTTGAGAGCTTCCGAACGGTCCGTGTGGTCCATTGGACGAAGCGACAGGGCGTCAAGATGATACCAGATGCTCTTGGTAAGGTTGGTCGGATCAACGGTCTGTTCCAACCGCGCCTGTAGCACAATTTCCGAGATTGTTGGGAGTTGTGGAGGGGTTGGTGTGGGTGGTCGGGGCAGATTGAAAGGATCGCTGCATATTGTTCGATGCAATCACAGAGGACGCCATGGTCATTGGCCATTGTGAATTGATCCCAAAAGTCGTCAGCGGCCTCAAGCGCGACCCGAAAAGCGTCATCAACTCTTACGTCGGTCAAGGACATGTGTTAATGAAGTGGGTTGCCATGAAGCTTGCCTGGCTAGCTCCTAGTATTTCAGATGATCCATCCCTGCCATGGCTTACGAATCCTAGCCCAAGTGTCTTGGAAGTTTGTCTAACGATAGGGAGCTGAAAAAGGGAGATTGTGAGGTAGGTGGATGTGTACTGAAGATACAAGGTGTTTTGTTTCCATTGGCACGGAAGCCACACTAACCACGAAGCCATCGGTCCAAAATCTGATTGACTGCCAGACTTGGACGAGGGAGCCAGTGCTTGGTGATATCCACACTGCCCAGTGCATCCCATCGTTCCCACAAGCCTTCATCAGGATCTGGGGGCAGTGCACATGGATGACAGATCCGAGGGATTATAGCTGCAATGGACAAGATCGATGTGGTTTAAGTATTGGGCTGGACGCATGCAGCGTTGCTGCCCGGGAGGTGGAAGTCGGAAACTCACGTGTGTTGTGTATTTTTTTTTTTTTTTTTTTTTTTGTGTGAGAACGGTGGGGAACTCGCCAGCCGAGCGAACCAGAGTTTTTAAGTCCGGAACAGTGTGGGGTTCTTGAGGACCCACTAAACCCCCCGTTTGGCCTATTAGGATAGACCATAGGCACATGCTCGCCATCAGCC